>SJYC01149341.1:0-43106 GCA_006408675.1 Madoqua kirkii | reverse complement strand
TTCTCCCTGTTGTCAGAGAAGCAGAGTAAGGCAGCTGTGCCTGGCCCACCCTCAGGTGGGCTACGCGGACTTTCTGGGCCTGTGCAGGCACCTTACTCTGGAGAAGCCGGCACCACCCTGTGCAGTTTCCACGCTGCTTTCTCCACCCACGACCTTGCCCCCGAAGCTCCTGCCCCCACCAACCGCCCAAGCCCATCCCTGATCCCTGAGTTAGCATCCCCACAGCCCGCTCCCCCTGCACCAGCCCTTGATGGAATGTGCACGCCCCACCCCAAAGAGCTGGGGTTCAGTGAGGATGCCCTGACAATGAAGCTTTCTGCCTGTGCAGGCACCTTACTCTGGAGAAGCCGGCACCACCCTGTGCAGTTTCCACGCTGCTTTCTCCACCCACGACCTTGCCCCCGAAGCTCCTGCCCCCACCAACCGCCCAAGCCCATCCCTGATCCCTGAGTTAGCATCCCCACAGCCCGCTCCCCCTGCACCAGCCCTTGATGGAATGTGCACGCCCCACCCCAAAGAGCTGGGGTTCAGTGAGGATGCCCTGACAATGAAGCTTTCAACAGAGGCAAGTTCCTTCCTCCTTCCAGAATCTCCATCTCCCACCAGCTCAGAAAAACATACTTTGGCTCCATTCATCAGACAATATCCTTATCTCTAGCTTGCTTTCCCCCTAGAAAATTTCCCAAGGCGGGAATTTGCAAAAACGTTCTGTCTGGTCCTCAAGTCACTGGAGACAGGACCCGTAAAGATGGGAGGGCTGACAGGATGAATTTGGGGGCAGAGGGAAGGAGCGAATCTGCTTTCTGCCAGTGGGGGAAGGGACTGTGGGGGTCAGGTCAGGAGAGGGATCCTGAGGCTCTCAGACAAGATGCTCAAGGCGTTTCTCCCTGGGGCCTGAGATCCAGGAGCAGACTGCACCATGGAGGTGCTCAGCAGGCGCCCATCAGCAGCTGCTGAATGCTGAACGAGAGTGCCTGCTTCTCCTCCACTGCCCCCTGCTGGTGATGCCTGCCCAGGGAGATGCCCACTCTGGGCTCAACAACTGCAGGGCACTGGCCAGGCCTCCCGGAACCCTCTGCAGGCATAGGGAGTGGGTCAGGCTGCTCTTCCAGGGAACAGCTTCTGAACCACTTACAAAGCCCCGTAAGCTCTCAGCTGTACTGTCTCCCAGCCTGAGACAGCCTGTCCCTCCATCCTCCAGACAAGGAACGGCTTCCCGCTCCTCTCTGACATTGGGTCCCCAAGTCAGCTAACAGCCCCTGCTCTGCTCCCCACTGTCGTTCCCATGCTGCCTCGCGGCCTCCCCAGCCAGGGTCCCCAACGTCCCCAGGAGGCTTCTTGTTCTGCAACATCGCTCCTCTCTGACATTGGTCCGCAAGTCAGCTAACAGCCCCTGCTCTGCTCCCCACTGTCGTTCCCATGCTGCCTCGCGGCCTCCCCAGCCAGGGTCCCCAACGTCCCCAGGAGGCTTCTTGTTCTGCAACAGGAGTTGGGGCTCTCCTTCCAGCCCTTCTCCCCCTTTCTAGTGCCTTCTTAATTTTGCTACAAACCTTGTGCATACATGCATGCTAAGTCGCTTCAGTCGTGTCCTACTCTTTGCAACCCTGTGGACTATAGCCCACCAGGCTCCTCTGTCCAAGGGACCTGGCTGCCCCTCCAAATCTCCAGCCCCGGCTGTGTGCAGGGACTGGAAGGCAGACCCCTAAGGTGACCAGGGAGAAGTCAGAATAGCTTCCAAAACCACCAGTACAAACATGGTTACCACAGCAACAAGGCAGCCCCAGAGGGATTCATGCAGTAACCTCCAATGAATCTTTTTCTCCCGTGGACAAAATTTCCTTGCTTTGCATCTGTAAGTGGCTTCCTGGTTTCTACAGAGCTCAGACCCTGCAGGAAGGTGTCTCCCTTACCGGGATTCAAAGGGGAGGCTGGGCAGACCTCTGGCCCCTCTCAGTCCCTTCCCGTGGGAACACCTCAGACATCATCTTTTACGGATGGAGTGATTCCTTTACAGAGAGGCAGGATGTGTAGATTTGCTGCAAGATTTAGGGACTCAGGGTGGGCAAAAGGGAGGAGTCCCAGAGGATGAAGGGCTCAGGCATCATGTAGGAGGATATGGTTCTGGAAGAGGGAGCGGCGGGCCAGCGTGACAAAGCCTTGAACCTCGGCACTGGCAGGGACAGTAGTTTGGCCAGGGCCTTACAGCTAACAGCTACATCCTGATTCCTGACTCCAGGAAGGCCCTGTGCAAGGTGCTTCACTCCTCGAGCCTTGGGCCATCATCTGTGAGTGGGGCACAGGGCCAATCGGAGCGATGCTTGCCCTGTGCCCGCCACATTCAAGGCACTCCTGCTCTGTCCCTCTGAGCCCTTCCTTGGAGAGAGAAACCCTCAGCATCCTCGGATACTACTGTGGTCCCCTGCCTCCCCCCACCACCAGAGATGGGGCCCCTGCCCTCGATTCCTCCCCGTTCTTCCTCCAAAGCAGCTCAAAGTCCTCCCTCTCCTTCCACGATGATTTTGGCACTCAGTCTCTCTCTGCTCTGTTCTTTTCCATCACATCCAGGATCCCTTTAGTTACTCAAGTTGCAGTTACTTAATAGCGGCGATGTGGAGATGGGTCCTCTCCTAAGCCTCTTGGCCGCCGCACATGGTGCAGTGGGTCAAGTCCTAACCACAGGAGAACCATGTCCCCAAGAATGAACCAACAAAGGAGGTGAGCTTGGTGACGTCTGAGACCCTGGACACACTCGTTTTCACAGAAGCCCCTCTAGAAAGAGGAGGGAAAGGCTCCTGGAGGCTGTGGCCACGCTGAGTGTCCTTCTCCATCACACACTTCCGTCTTCAGAAAGAGCCACTCATTCTCCCTCTGGCCATCCCCCCGAGCAGGCTCAGTCCCCACCGGCTACTGAACAGCTCCTCTCAGACTTGGCCCCCAAGACCCCCAGGCCAGCCCCCTCTGCCCTTTCACCCTCTGCCACTCACAGGGCTCTGTCCTGCTTGGAACAACCGGCCACCCTGTGCAGTGAAGGGGTCACTTTACTCAAAGAGACGGGTGGCCTTTGCCCTTGGCTACTGGGAGGCCCCATCCTGGCCCCTGACCCGGGAGGTCCCGTCTGCCCCTGGAGCTGGTCCCTCACCCGGTTTGCTCCCTGCCAGCTGCCAGGACAAGGTCGGGAACCCAGAGGCCTGACAACGGCTGGCAGGTCAGGGCCGAGGGTCAGGATGCAGCCCAGCCCCCGCCCCCCAGAGCACCCAGGGGCATCACGAGCCAGGCCAAGGGCACCGGGCAGCCACAAGGCACTGCTGCTACTTACGGGCATTCTCGGGTGTGGGGGTGTGGTGTGAACAAGGATATCTGCAAAGGAGACCACAGAAACAAGACAGACATGAGTGGACATCAGTCTGCCTCAGACAGACTTATGGTGGAGAATGCAGCCTCAGGGGCTCCTTGAAGGATGATTTTGACAGAATCACACGTTCCTTTTAAAGTCCTTGCCCTCCATATGAGGCCATCCCCTGCCTCAGGTATCCAGGCCGGGGGCATCGGGCAGCCTGAAGGCGCCGCCGCTACTTACGGGCATTCTCGGGTGTGGTGTGAACAGGGATGTCTGCAAAGGAGACCACAGAGACGAGACAGACGTGAGTGGACATCAGCAACCTGCCTCAGACAGACTTACCAGTGGAGAATGCAGCCTCAGAGGCCCCTTTAAGGATGATTTCGACAGAATCACACATTCCTTTTAAAGCCCCTGCCCTCCGTATGAGGCCATCCCCTGCCTCAGCTACTAACTGACCAATCCCTACATGCCCAGACAAGGCCAGTTACCAGAGAGCCATGGTCGTCTCCCTTCCCGCCCTCCCACCCCAAAAGTAATTAAAGCACAGAATACCAAGGCTGGAACGAAACATTCAAGAGAAAGAAGAACACACACATACACACAGAAACCGTGCTCACATGTTTATACAGCCTGTTTTTCTTTAATTTAGCATGTATTATGTACCAGAAACTATACAATGTGCCTTACATGTTTCAGTCAATTTTCACTACAAATGTACAAGACACAGCTCTGTATATTTTTTTTTCTAAACAGATGAGAAGATAGAGTCTTTTTCACACTAAATAACATGTTTAAGATCACAATGCTGGTGAGCAACACAGCTGGGATTCAAACCCACTCTCTTCTTCTAGCTCCAAAGCCCCTGCTCTTTACTCACACCTGAGCCCCAACTCACAATGCCCACCCTGGGACCTGCAGAGGGCGGAGGTGTGAACCACGGGTGTATAACCACACTGCAGTCTCACCCTGGACACACTGCTTCCTGCCTCTGACCTCATCCCCAAGGGCAGCAGGTGGGCATGGGCGCCCTGCGTCTAGCCAGTGCTCTGACCAGCGCTAACCGTGCTGCCGAATAAACTAAATCAATAAGCATGAGGTGGTTCTCACAGAAGCTCATGCACTTTCTGGATCACAAGACCCAAGGATGGGTCTGGCTATGGGCAGAATCCCTTAAGAAGATGTTTATAACTACATGGTTGGTGCGCAGGAGAAAGGATAAAAGCAGAGTAACTTACAGTGTCAGGTAATCCCGGGGACCTCAGTGGGCCCACTTCACCCTAGATGAAGAAATGGAAACAGCAGTAAAGAATCCACCTGCCAGTCCAGGAGATGTAAGAGACACAGGTTTGATCCCTGGGCAGGAAAGATCCCCTGGAGGAGGGCATGGCAGCCCACTCCAGTGTTCTTGCCTGGAGAGTCCCATGGACAGAGGAGCCTGCCAGGCTACAGCCCGTGGGGTCGCAAAGAGTCAGACATGACTGAGCACACTCACACAGTCCTGCTTATCCTGGGACCCTTTTCCTAAGAAAACAGACTCACCTCGCCTGCCTCCACTGCAACTGACAGATATATAGATGCAAGCTATAAAATATTTCAACATACCAGAACTCTGCTCAGAGAAACACCTATGCAGCCACGTGTAGCTGTAGGTCATTTACACCACTCTATACTACTCCATGGCGCAGGTGGAGACAAACTGACCTGTGATCCATCTTCCCACTGACAACACTGATGTGATTTCCCACCTGCTGCCGCCAGTGCCCCCACACTCTGTCCTGGAGCCAAAGCTTGAGCCCCCGAGAGGCTCCTCTGGACCCTGCCCTCTCCCGAGGGCTCAGGCCCTTCCTTCTCAGCGGCCTGAGAGGTGAGTGTTACATTCCTCTGAATGGCATAGGCTTAGGAGTCGACTCACCTGAGCTTGAAACCTAACTCTACCACTGTATACATTATTTTACTTCTGTTGGCGTGTTTTCCTCTGTGCAAAATAACGATAATGGTACACATAGCTCACGAGTGTCCTCTGGGGACTAAGTGAGACCTTCAGCCAGAGGAAATTATTCCATTTGCCTCAAGGAAATGCGGTCACTGGGCTGCTCCATCAGGAGGAACAGTCCCCAAGGCCCTTCATTCCATGTGAGTCACGATGGTGTTGGGACACAGATATCTCTGCCCACACATGTCCTAGCAGCCCAGGGTCCACAAGTGGTTATTAGTGGACAAATGAATGAAGCAAGCTGACTGAGAGATGGGCTAGGCTTCTCTTATTAATAGTGACAACAATAAGATGATAATGAAAAGTAGTTACATGATAAACCATAATGGGAAAGAATATTTTTTAAAATGCCTACATGTGTGTAACTGTAGGCAGTTACAGTCTCTGTACAGCAGAGATTGGCACCATGTTGTAAATCAACTATACTTCAATTAAATTTTTTTGAGTGGTTACATTGTTTTCTATGCTTGTTTCTACACTTATAGGATTTAATCCAAGGTTTCAGCTCACTTTGCTAGGTGTGTTAATTCCCTTCATCACCATCAAAATGCCTGAAACAGAGATGCTTCATGTGTATCCCCATTCCATGGATGAGCAAACTGAAGCACAGCCACACTCGGGCCCCTGCCCAAAGTCACACAGACAGCAGCTGGCGCAGCCTGGTGGTAAACTCTGAGCCCAAGCCCTTAACTACTGCAAGGCATTCCCCTGACCATGTTGCAGAAGCTTCAGAGAGAATACAGCACCTTTTCTAGTGCCAAGTTCCAGAACCAATCTCATCCAGACCATCCAAGTTCAGTGTTTCCCAGTGCAAGCTCTGTCTGTCGTGTCTGACTTTTTGTCACCGCATGGACTGTAGCCCACCAGGCTCCTCTGTCCATGGGATTCTCCAGGCAAGGACACTGGAGAGGGCTGCCATGCCCTCCTCCAGGGAATCTTCCTGACCCAGTGATTGAACCCACGTCTTCAGCATCAGCACACGGGTTCTTTACCATTAGCATGGCAGTGCAAGGTATGAACAGACATAAACAAGAAGAGAGTTGGAGGAGAGCTGTGTCTCCAGCCCCGAGGGCTTCAAGACCACATTTCTGGAAGAGCATCACCTGCCCTCAACACTGTGGGGTGAACACAGGACCATGAGCTGGTGGGGCAGAGCCCAGGAGCTCTCTGACTTGGGGAAAGATGCTCACCTAGAGAAGGGGCTCTGAGCTCTGGAGTCAGTGGCCTAGCAGGGGCTCCCATCCCTGCTTCTCTGCAGTTTAAGTGTCTCAGCCCCAGATGATGCAGGGGCATTATCACCCTCCTCTCAGAGATGCCCTGGGGTCAAACACTCTCAGTGCAGGGTGGGGAGGAGGTGGATCAGACCACTGTCCTAGCAGGGGCTCCCATCCCTGCTTCTCTGCAGTTTAAGTGTCTCAGCCCCAGATGATGCAGGGGCATTATCACCCTCCTCTCAGAGATGCCCTGGGGTCAAACACTCTCAGTGCAGGGTGGGGAGGAGGTGGATCAGACCACTGAGGAAGGGACACCCAGGCACGGCCCAGCAGGGGACAATGTTGCTTCAATGTCATTTTTTTTTCAAACCCAGAATTGTCTATGATGACATATTTCTCTAGAGGCAAAGAAAAGCAGGCCAAATTCTTCAGAATCTTGAATGCAACTCTGCCGTAGCCCTAGCAAATCTGCCAAACCAATAAAAGGGGCTTAATGGCCTCGCTGAGTCCTCTGCATCTTGGAAATAAGTTTCTCAAATAGAAATTGCTTTTCTGAGAAGTCCAGGAGAGCGGCAGGCCTGAATGGTTTATCCACCAAACCTTTTCCATTGAAGGATCTCTATTTATAGAGCAGGTCCATTCAGAACAAAGACCTTGGCCCTCAGCATGGGAGTGGGGATGGGGGTTGCTGAGCAGGATGGTGGGCAGGAAAGCGGGACACAGGAGGGTGCAGAACTCAAACTGGGAGAGCCAGGTGGCCCTCCAGGCAGCAGCAGGGGGATCGCAGGGCCCCGCTGGGCGTGTGAGGCTGCCCAGGTTCCCCCGGGCCAGGCCGGTGTGCCATGTGGAACCATTCGGAGCCTGGACGCTGGGCCCAGCCTACGGTCAGGTCTCGACTCCCACCACCCTCTATCCACATAGCCCCAGGCCAGCAGCCTGGCCCTTATGTGCCTCAGTCCCCTCATTTATAAATGGGGGGGTGTCGCTGATAATCTAGCCCACATCTGGATGTTGCCATGATCACTCAAGTCACTACATGTTCCATGCTCGCCATGAGGACCCTGACCTGTGGTGGGTCCTGCCTCCCTGGCCACTGGTTCCTAGAGGCCCACGTTTCTCAGGCTCGACCACTTTATATGAGAGACTCAGGTATCCACGGATTTTAGTTATGCTCAGGGTTCCTGGAACCAGCTACCCACAGATGCCAGCCTATACAGGCAGCTCTGCTTTCAGGCCAGCAAGAGAGACAGTGGGATCAGATGGTACTCCCAGGACCACAGCAGAGAGAACCAGGACTGCCACCCAGGCCACCGCTGCAACTTCAAGCACGGCACTCCCTCCATGTGAACGACGGACAGGTGGTTGTGCGACACATGGCACCAATGCCCTGGACAAGGGCAGTGGCTCCTACCTTTGCACCTCGGTCGCCTTTCAGTCCCGGAAGCCCCAGGGCCCCTTTCTCTCTCTACAGAGAAAAGATAAAAAGCAGGAGACACTAGAATGTGACTAAATGTAAAGGCTGCCTCTTCCAGGTGAGAGCAAGGGGGGACCCTGGGCAAAATATGGTTTTGTCTCCCCAGCCTGCCCTGCCACGGTGAGGACCAAGTTCAAGGGACATCCTGTCAATTGTTTGAAGGGGCAAGTGTTCCATTTGGCACCCGACAGCTGACGCCCCCATCTGAAGCTACTCCACCCACCATTCCAGATGGACCCCTTGGCCACCATCCCTTCCTTTCAGCGCGTGGCCCACAGTGGCCCGGCCTCCTGTCTTTCCTCTTCCTAGACACTGGGGAAAATGCTCCAACCCCAGCCCAGGTCAGCCTGTTGCTAAGCGCGCAAACCAGGGCCAGGGGCGCGCTCCTCGGGCACAGTGCATGGCCTCACCTGGTCGCCTTTCTCTCCCCTTGCACCTGGGAGTCCTGGGAAGCCTGGGAGCCCGGCCTCTCCCTTTGCAAAGAACTCAGCACCATGATCAGTGGGTTCTCAGGAGGGAGGCTGCCCCAGACCTCTGCAGGAGCAAGACAACATGGAATCAAAGGAGTGGAGAGAGGGGGACCCTAGACGGAGCTCCAGGGTGGCCCCAGGTGCTGGTCCACTCTGCAGCCCCTCGCCTGGGAGCCCTTACTCCCTTCTCCTGTTGTCTGACTCCTCATCCCTCTGGGTTAGCCACAACATCACCTCCGGGCCACCTCTTCTGACACTCCCCAAGCCTGAGTGAGGGGCCTCCTGGGACCCCTTCAGTCACCTGCATGGCACCACTCACTGCACCTGCTCAAGTGCTCTTGGCTGAGGTTGTGACCCTGGTGCCCAGTACAGCAAGGGATGCACAGGACGTGCTGACGGTCGCGGGGTAAAGAGATGAAGGCACACAGGCATGTTGAGAGCTCCAGGGAGACACGCGATACAGGCGCAGCAGATACCCACAAACGAATGCATCGGATGAGCAAACGAACAAGTGAATGAATGAACAGACCTTTTCTCCAGGTCGACCAGCCAGGCCCTGCTCCCGAGCTTCACCCTGAAGACAGAATAACAGACACCCCGTCACTCACCACTCATGTTTGCAGAGATGGCTGTCATTCCCAGGTGGTCCCACAGACTCAGAGCACCTGGCACCCACACCCTCGATGCTCACACAAGCAGCACAGACACTGAAGCCCCAGGTGCTGAGCGTTTCTGGAGGCAGGCTTCCACACTCCCCTGCATGGTCAGTGCATGCACGCCCAGTCGTGTCCAGCTCTTTGTGACCCCATGGACTGTCGCCCGCCAGGCTCCTCTGTCCATGGGGCTCTCCAGGCAAGAATGCTGGAGTGAGTTGTCATTCCCTCCTGCAGGGGATCTTCCCTACCCAGGGATCGAACCCATGTCTCCTGCATCTCCAGCATTGGTCAGCAGATTCCTTACCACTAGTCCCACCCAGGAAGCCGCATGCTGGCTCGACCTTCCCTCCAAAGAAAGTTTCTCGAGTTGCCCTGATGGGAGTTTACACAGGTTAGATGCAGTGATTCTGACTCTAAACACAGTTTAGAACCACAGAGAGTCCTGGAGCCACCCTGACTCTGAGCTCTGCTCCTTTTCAGGGGGAACTCAGACCCCAGGATGGGTCCAGTGGTGGAGAAGCTGTTGATGAACTTATCCAAGCTGACCAAGTGGCCCGCAGTTGTTCAGACCCCTTGGTAAAACACAGGCAGCTGGGGGTCGAGGATCTCATGGGCAGGAGAGAGGTTCATTTCCCCTCCCATGGTGTGTTGCTATAAAGGCCAGTCTAGGGTAAAATGCTGCTTAAACATCCAAATTACATTATGTTGGAAAGCAAGCCCTCAGCAGGGATACACGGCTTCCGGTCACATGGACGAAGTCGTGTCCTCTGGCATCAGATTTCTGACCAGTGTTTCCTGGTCCTGCTGAAGTTGGGGGTCGGGGGGTGCAGGAACCGAGGGGCCCACTCTCTGACCCCACCCGGCTGCTACACTCAGCAGGTCCCTGTAAGTCACTGAGGCAAAGAGGCCTGTGGTGGGAGGAGCAGGGAGGGGCTGCAATTTCTAATCAGCCATGTGTCTTCAGAAACACACTTCCTGAATGCCAGTTTCTAACATCATTATGCATGGACACATAGTCATTTCAGTCATGTCTTGACTCTTTGCAACCCCATGGATTTTATCCCCCCAAGCTCCTCTTTCCAGGGGATTCTCCTGGCAAGAATACTGGAATGGGTTGCCATTCCCTTCCCCAGGGGGTCTTCCGACCCAGGGACCGAACCCAGGTCTCCTGTATTACAAGGAGATTCTTTACCATCTGAGCCACCAGGGAAGCTAAGTATGGTCCTTATTAAAATCTTTATGTAGATTTCCATAAGGAAATTTGGTTTTCTGGTAAGTGGACACATGAATGAATGAATGAATGGTTATGCAAACACATAAAGGTCTTCCCTGCGGCTATGCCAGACTCCAGTGGTAGTGAAGTCTATACCACATGTTGAGAGAGACAGAGAGAAAAAAAAGAAAGTAAAGAAACTAAAAGCACTGTTTAACATGAAGCACACATTTACCCTGCAGTTCTGGTGCCACTAGGGCCACTGGTGTCTGAGTCGGTGTGTATAGAGATTCTAGATGCGCTCCACTTCTCCCATCAATCCCCAGTGTTCACAAGCACAATTAGTAACAGCTGCTCTGACTGGATCTGTGTAGCAAACACTTGCTACACAAATTGTCACTTTAAATCTGCTAGGACAGGGCAACCTTTACAGCTGGAAAGGCGCTGTGCCAGGAGCCAGCGGAATTCCACCTGTGACAAAGTCATGCAGCAGAGATTTGATGGGCAAGGTTGAGTCAGATCTCAGGTTTCTCCCCTGGCATTTCCTGAGCATGTACCCCCCAAAATAAGGATCTGCCTGCTTTTCCACTCTTCTGACATTCTCTGGAAAAAGTCAATTCAGGGCTTTAGTCTGCTGCATTTGAAAGAGTGTTTCAGTCCAAAAACCCCTCTGATGGCTTTCTAGCCTGCCTGCAGGACTCGTACAGCTGCGCATATGATTGTTTGAGGCCTCCTGACTGGACCTCGGGAGGCACAGGAAGCTTAAAACATCCTAGGAATGTAGGGGCTTCCAAGGAGTCAAAATCACTAGAATAGGACTGATTAAAGGTTTCATTTCTTGAGCCAATATTTGCTGCCAATTTTTCATATCCTTTATTTTTAGATATAGTTGGTATATAGAAAAATAGGTAGTAGACCTGGTATTAGCAACATTAGATCTTTAAGTACTTTCTTTGTAGATCCACTGTATCTTTATTCTATAGGAATGTAACTTTATTTAGTACTTTGACAGTATGCAGAGTAAAGAAAAAACACTTCTAGGGAAAAGGAGTTTTCTGGTTGATAGACAATTATCCAGAAAGAGAGCCATAAAAATGTTAACAAGCCTCTTGGCCAGAAGATAGTGTAAACTACCTGAGACCTGTTGTATACACGAGGGTATGCAAAAAGAAAGCCTTGTTTGTCTCAGTGAGGGTCAGGACTGCTACCCCTGCATAACTCTGCATATTCCATTATTTCTTTATGTACAAGTTGGGGTATATAAGCTGATTTGGAAAAATAAAGTTTTTTGGAGTCTTGCACTGATGCTGAGCTTCCCCATGTCGTTCTTTTCTCCCCTTTTCGGCTGAATTCCCATCTGGATCGAGGAGGCTCCAGCCAGCTGCAGCCAGCAACTGGCCACGGCTGGGGCCCTAAGCTCCTGATCTCTGCCTCCCTAACTGTGACCTGGCCCCCCAATGCTTCCCAGGAATTTACCAACTCTGATTCCAGGAAGGCTGGGGCTGGGGGTCGGTGGCGAGCTTTGGTGCAGTTAGCAAAGAGATTACAAAGTGGGGTGTGATCACTACCAGTGCTGAGCACCCTGTTCTGTCCACAGTGAAGGGTGTGTGTCGGGAGGGAGTGAGGGTGTCACAGTGACTGAATTTATAGAAAAGGGTGACTGAGAAGGGTCAGGGCCCAGGTAGCCTGGGATAGGGGCAGGGCTCTCCTGAACAGCAGGTGACCCCGAGCAAGTCTGTGTATTGGGGAGTTGCACCCCCACCTGGTCTGTGAAATGGGGAGGGTGACCTTGAACCTGCCCACCTGCCGGGGTGGCTGGAAGGGTCCATGGGAGACCACAGGGGCGGCACATGTGAGACCACAGGGGAATGGGGAGCTGGACCAGCTTGGGGCTGGGGGAGGAGATCTGCACTCCTCCAGGCCTAATTCCCACCCACCCCACCCCCAGGAGACTGAATAGCCGTTCTCCCAGCACTGAGGTGGGAGGCGGGGAGGGCGAGGGACCCACTGCATGTTCTTTTTAATGCTCTGATGAGTATTACTCAGACTCATACAAGGATCTGGTTATAACTTGAGAACTGCTACCCAATCATTTCCTTAATCAGAGAAAGCAGTGTGACTAAGGAAGAGGGTAGGAAGACAGTAGTTAGCTGCTGCCCCAGCAAACCAGGGACTCCAGGAAGACCCACCTCGCCTCTCTTTCCCGAGGACAAAAAGAAGCCAGGATTAACAGGCACCCTGCATCCAGAGTCCATCTAATGACATGTCTGGAGGAACCCCCCTGATAACAGACTGTCTGCCTTGAGATTCCCTGCAAGGAGGCAGTGTGGGGTTGGGGGGGATGTCTGGGGCCAAGGAGCCTCCCCTTTGGATGTCAGTGCTGCAATGTGGATGACTTTGGCAACACATGGCCCCACATTTTAAAAAGTACTGCAGGGTTTACCTGAGAAAAATGCCCTTGTCCTGTCCCCATGACACATTCTCTTTCCTTGACAACAACTAATCCTACCAGATGTTGGTTGCTTTCCAGAGGCATTTTATGTTTAGGCAAGCTTTGCAGAGGTGCACACACACACACACACATGCAAATGCACCCACACATGCACATACCTTCTCTCCCACTATCCCTTTTTTTCTTTAGAAACTATGCCATAACATTCAATCCACTGATAAACTCTGCTTTATTTTACTTGAGGATTTAACCCAGATGCCTCCTGGGTCACACGTGGGGAGCATCTCCATTATTCTCACAGCTGCAGACCTCTCAGCACGAGGATGAAAGGTGATGAATCTCGACTCTGGGCAGGCAGGTCACGTGGACCATTTCTGCGCTTCTTCCATTGGGATCTGTGCTACTCTGCATGACCCTAGCCGGTCATCCCTTGGGGGTGTGATCACTAAGCCTCAGAGTCTACCCATCTGGACAAGGGTGAGGTGCTTGCTGGCAAGTCCTCACAACACACAGCGTGTACCCTATCATATGTGTGCATGGATGATGGAAGGCCCACCCGTCTGCTTTCTTCCTTACAGTTATCCTCACAAGGTCAGAGCATTGCATCAAGAAATGAAAAGGAAGGCATGGCTCTGAATCAGAACCACATTCCTCGAGCACCTGCTCTGTGTCAAGCCCTCGTCGGGGTTTCCCATATTCCCTTGTGTCTCCACTATGCTGGAATCCCCTCACTCCGGATGCAGGCACTCTCAGTCCTGCTGGGAGGTGTGGACACGGCTTCAGAGTCAAGTCTCACCGATGACCCAGCTAGAACCTGATGAGGTTAAGACCCGGCTCCAGAGCTGTGTGTGCAGGGCCTGTACATGTGACTCTTACTGGCCAGGGCTCTGACAATGAGATGATTGTGACGAAGCATCTCTTAACAGTCTGCTAGATTAAGCTGGATGACGTCAGCGTTTCCCCTCTTCCTTAAACTCCGGCCCCTCCCTCTCTGCCCCTGCACACTCAGATTTGTCCCCACACACTGCCCACCCCCAGAGGGAAGGGTCTTTACAACCGCGGACTGTGCCAGCCCAGCCTTCTGACCTGCCCTTTCAGTCTGTCATCCAGTGGCCCTGCTCCCAGCCCTAAGCCAAAGCTCACATGGGCTGCTTAGCTTGGCCCCAAAGATCCCAAGGACTGGCCCGCCAAGCCACCTCCATCTGTAGGACCCATACTCCATCTCAACTTGTCAAAGTCCTACCCCACTCCACTATCTCCTCTTTCATGAAGTCCCAGCAATAATGAGAAATATTGGCAAAATAGGGCAAAAATATATTTGAGACAGATTCCCAGATATCATTCAAGAACTCATGAGTTAGAATCACCAGGGGTGGAGCATGGAGCTCTAAGTAAGTGACTATGAGAACTCTGCCACTCACTGTGATCAAAGAGGTCTTTGATCTTTTCTTTTCCCAAGCCCCTTCCTCTGCAATATTGTAAGAAAAAGAGTTCTAAACCTAACGTAGATGAGGACAGGCAAGCCATTTAACTTGCTGAGTCTTAGTTTCTTCATGTGGAAAATTATAATCATTGTAATGTGAAAAGACAATAGTAGAAGAAATAATTCAGTATTTGAGAAAATGATTTAAAAAGCATAATAGAGCATCATGCAAATGTAATAGACAGTTATGAGGATGAGAAGGAAGATGACAGTGACTCTAATGAAGAAGAAATGCTAGTAGCAGAATTCTGGCCCTTTTGAGTCCTTAAGTGGGTGAGAGACCACATGTCAAGCAGATCTGGCTTCAAAACCACTACCTCTGATGAACGCTGCAAAGATTAAATAAGATAATGTCCACAAAGTGCACAGTGCAGGATCTGACGTGAAGAAGTACACAGTGGTGATGGTGGAGTGGTGGTGACGGCAGTGGTCATGATGGTGGCAGTGACTGTGATGGTGGTGAATATGCAGGTGATGGTGTTGACGGCAGAGGTGATGAGGGTGGTGATGGTGGGAATGGTGGTGGTCATGATGGTGGGGGTGGGTGAAGGTGAATATGGATGGTGTCGGTGGTGGGGGTGATGGTGGTGGTGATCATGGTGATAATGCTGATGATGGTGGTGCTGGAAATGGTGTTGGTGACAACGATACTGTTATTGGTGTCAGTGGTAATGATGGTGGTGATGATGATAGTTATTAGTATCGATGGTAATGGTGGTGGTGACGATGATTCTGTTATTGGTGTCAATGGTAATGGTGGTGGTGACGATGACAGTGTTATTGGTGTTGACGGTAATGGTGGTGGTGACAATGATACTGTTATTGGTGTCGATGGTAATGGTGGTGGTGATGATGATAGTTATTACTATCGACAGTAATGATGGTGGTGACGATGACAGTGTTATTAGTGTCGATGGTGGTGGGGACAATGATATTGTTATTGGTGTTGACAGCAATGGTGGTGGTGATGATGATACTGCTATTGGTATTGATGGTGGTGACAATGATACTGTTATTTGTGCTGATGGCAGTGGTGGTGGTGACGATGATTTTGTTATTGGCATTAATGGTAAAGTTACTGGTGGAGGCAGCAGCACTAGTGGTGGTGGGTGTAGCAGCAGCCCTGCTTTCTGGACCTATACTTGGGTGTGGGGATTTGAGAAGTGCTGGCCAGTGCAAGCTATGCATCAATAAAGAACCATTCATTCACAATAGGCCTATTCCCTGTCATTTTTTCTTCTCTTTTAAATTGCCACCAGACACATTGTTTGGATAAACGTCTGTGGTTTATCAACGAGGGCAGAGTTCTCAAGCTGGTCTGGATGTCTGGATGCTGAGCAAGACCACTATTTCCAAGGCCACCTGTCCGCCTGTGGAAGAGAGAAGTCAATAAATTCAAAAGAGCATCTCCTTCCCAGGCAGGATGAGTTAACACAGCCGCATGAGGGATCGTTATCAGATAAAAAGATTGCTTGTGCAAGTGATTCTAATCTGAGCCATATGGCCCTTTTGCTCAGTTCCTGTTCTCCATGCCTCCAAATGTCAAACATGATTATTTTCTACTGGTAAGAGCTGAGTCCAGGTGCTCAGGGAAAACCTAGAGTGTCCTGAAATAAATCTGGCTCCACGCCATGATGGGAATCAACCAGTAGCCTGTGATCCACACAATGCTGCTACCATCTGGTAGGTCAGGGAAAGGCAGGAGAAAAGGCTGTAGAAACTGAAAAGCAAAACCAAATTCAACCCAGGTGGCCACCGACAAAAGACTTCTTGTGCTTCTCTTTCTTAAGTCTACCAGAAATTGGAGCTGACGGGCCTGACTACATTCAGCCACATGAGACCACTAGCTCCAAGGGCAGCAGTCAGAGCTACAAGTGACGGGCGCTCAGTGCACCCGCCGGAACAGGTGCTGCCAGCTACTAAGAGGCCTGTGACCCCGTGGACTGTAGCCTGCTAGGCTTCTCCGTCCATGAAATTCTCCAGGCAAGAATACTGCAGTGGGTTGCCATTCCCTTCTCCAGGGGATCTTTCCCACCCAGGGATCGAACCTGGGTCTCCTGCATTGCAGGCAGATTCTTTACCATCTGAGCCACCAGGGAAGTCCACTAAGAGGTCCGACATCTCTCCAAAGTTTTCACTGAAATGCCTATTAATGTCCAGCATAGAATTCTAGTGTGTATGTGGACACACACATACACACCCCATCCTAAAGCAAAGGCAGGGAAGGTTTGGATCCAGGATGACCTGAGTTCTAATCCATGCCTCCTCATTTACAATCTGGGCAATCTGATCTACACCTTCAAGTCTTGGTTTCCTCATTTGTAGAATGGGATTGAAACTGCCAGACCTCCTAGGATCCTTGTGAGAATTAAGTGCAAAACATGTGTTTGAAAGAAACAAATGAACAAACAGCTAAATGTTTGCTATGCAATGACTCAACCAATGCTACCTCCTTCTTCTTGTCTTATACTAGACTTCTACACATGAATGGATAGATTCTGTTTTTAAAATTGCTTTTAAAGCAACTGGCACAATCAGACCCACCATAAGACACTTGAGGATCACTCTATCTCTAGTAAGAAAGACAGCATCACACTTGATAGTATCACTTCTTCAGGTCTCACCTCTTGGTAAGAGAGGAAAGAAGCCAGAAAATATTGATAAAATTATCAAAAGAATCAAAGAGACTGTCCCTAGCTTGTGGGAGGAGCAATGACAGAGCCCTGAGTGACCCTGACCTGAGCAGGGAGGTCATTTAATATTTCTGGACATTAAATTTCTCACTATCAATCTCAGAGACTCCCTCCACCATGATGAGTCTCCAGTTTAGACAGTTCAAATTTGACATTGTTTAAATGCCTGGCAACATGGAATTCTATTAAGCAAATCTTCCCCTCCAATTCTTGTTTTTGTCCAAAGGGGAAAGAACATACCTAGGCTACTACAGATGGGGTTAGAACCACAGAGAAAGATAAAAGCTAAGTAAAAGGTACAGAAGGAACCAAGTTTTCATCTTTAAAACTAGACATTCTAGACACACAGATGACTAACAGGTACATGGAAAGGCACTCAACATCCCTAACCATCAGGGAGACGCAAATCAAAACCACAGTTTAGAAGTAACGTCACATATGTTAGAACGGCTATTACCAAAAAGGTAAAGAATAACAAGTGCTGGTGAGGGTGTGGAGGAAAAGGAAGCCCACTGCTGGTGGGAATGTGAATTGGTGCAGCCTCTGTGGAAAATAATATGGAGGTTGCTAAAAAAAAAAAAAAAGAAGAAGAAGAAGAAGAACCAATCCATGATCCAGCAACCCCAATTCTGAGTATTTATCCCAAGGAAATGAAAAACTAACTTGAAAAGACATATGCACCCTCATGTTCAATGCAGCATTATTTACAATGGCCAAGACATGGACGGTCCCTACATGCCCAAGGATGTAACAATGGATAAAGAATAGTAATATAGCATTACACATGCAATAGAATAGTACCATAAAAAAGACGGAAACCATGCTATTTGCAACAACACAGATGAATCTTGAGGGCACTATGCCAAGTGAAATACATCAGACAGAAAAAGACAAGTACCTTACGCTCTCGGCTATAATATAGAATCTAAGACAAAATTGAACTCATAGGTATAGAGAACAGAGGAGAGGGGGTAGATGGTGAGTGAAATGGGTAAAGGTGGTAAAAGTCATTTTAAAAAGAGCTGGAATTCCCTGTGGAAGGTCAGAACCCAGGTGGCCAGATGGCTAGTCCTGAGTCCTGTTCTGCCCACACCACCTGGGTGAGTCAGCCGCCCAACTGCAGCACTCATGCATGACCCATGAGCCTTTCATTCTTGCAACCTTAATTGTGTCTGATGCTCACTAATGACATTCTGTTGTTGTTGAGTTGCTACATCATGTCTGACTCTTTGTGACCCCATGAACTGCAACCTGTCAGGATCCCCATCCTCCACTATCTCCCGGAGTTTGCTCAGATTCACATCCATTGCATCAGTGATGCCAGCCAACCACCTGATTCCCTGCCACTCCCTTCTCCTCCTGCCCTCACTCTTTCCCAGCATCAGAGTCTTTTCAAATGAGGTGACTGTTCGCATCAGGTGGCCAAACTGTTGGAGTTTCAGCTTCGGCATCAGGCCTTTCAATGAATATTCGGGGTTGATTTCCTTTAGGATGGACTGGTTGGATCTCCTTGCAGTGCAAGGGACTCTCAAAAGTCTTCTCCAACACCACAGTTCAAAAGCATCAATTTTTGAGCACTCAGCCTTCTTTATAGTCCAACTCTCACATCCATACATGACTACCGAAAAAATCATAGCTTTGACTAGATGGACCTTTGTTGGCAAGGTGAAATCTCTGCTCTTTATTACGCAGTCTAGGTTTGTCATAGCTTTCTTTCTGAGGAGCACGCACCTATAAATTTCATTTTCTGATGACATTATACATTTAGGCATATTTTATGCACTTATATATGCTTTTATTTTCATATATATATATAATTTTATAAACATGAGGCACGCCTCTAAGTGCTACAAATACAAAAATTCTCTACAGCAAATTAAAATAGGCTGGTGTGAGAGTGACAGGGTGCCTATTTTGAGATGGATGGTTAGGGCACAAGAGAATATTCTTGGGGAAAAACTTAGCTTTGTGGAAGCTCTTTTGTGTCCAACTGCCTCCGTGCCCTGAAGCCAGGCTGCCTCTACTCTGGAACGTTCTGAGCTCTGGAACGTCCCGGGCTCAGACGCTCTGCAGTGCTGCCAGCTCCAGCTAAGAGTGCTCCCCTGACCACCCTCTCCCCAGTGTCTCGCTCAGATGAGCACGAAGAAATCAGAACCTCAGACAGGCTTGAGCACCTCTTTTTTCTTTTTCTGACAGCACAGTATTCTTTATTAAAATATCAAGGTCTGCTAACTTAGAAAACACGACATTCAAAAGAGAATATCTGTTCAGACCCATAAAAAAGAGACAAGCCTCTAAGTACACTTGACCTTTGCATTCATCACTGTTTTTAACAGTCTGCTCTAATTGCCAATCTTATTTGTGTTTTAAATCGAAGATAATTGCCTTAAAATGTTGCAGTGGTCTCTACTAAACATTAATGCAGATCAATCATAACTCTCTATATAATTTATATATATATATACAAATTTATATTTATAAATATAAATTTATTTTTAAAATATATAAAAATAAATTTTTGAGCCTCCGTCTCCTTCCATCCCACCTCTTTAAGTCATCACAGAGTGCCAGGCTGGGCTCCCAGTGTTATCAGGGAGCTGTGATCACAGCTCCCTGCTAGTCTTCTCCTTTATACATGACAGTGTACACATGTCATGCCACTTTCTCCTCGTGTCCTGGGACTGATGAGAAAAGCAGACCCAGACCTGGAGCACGAACGTGTGAACACAGCTGGAGCAGGAGAGGGTGGGACAGACTGAGCACCTCCTCTGCCTCCGCCTAAGCCAGGAACCCAGCCGTGCAGTGAGCGCCCAGCGCCCCCCCTCCTCCGCCAGCAGGGGGTAGCGGCATGAGACAGGGTGGAGACGCTGATGGGGAAGGGGGTGCCCCGCTCCAACCTCCCCTCCCTTTCATGTCCTCATTGTGGAAAAACAGCAGCTTTGTCCAAAATGAAGGTGTTCGCCTCACTGGGGATTACACTGTCTGCCTGTCGCTAATCTTTAAAGTAAAGAGCCTGGATCCCTTTCCTCAATCCATGTTTTAGTCTCAGGATCTCAGTTCCTGGGTCCCTAGGCTCTTCACTGCCCTGCCTCTTCCCCCAACGTGGCCTGAGCGCTGAAACCAGGAGCTCTTTAGAGCAACGTTTCAATGTACGCTGACAAGGCAGGTCACCCGCGGCAAGGGGAGGGATAAGGTTGTGAGTGAGTTGTCCCCCTGTCTCAGACGCTCCTGACTCAGCCAGAAGCGGTGGAACAGAAGGCCGCCTCCCAGCCACACCGACATCAGCTGCCATCTCTCCTGTGTGTCCACAGGATAGGCCGCTGAGGAGCAGCACCCATTGGAGGGAACAACTTGAGTCAGGAGATCATCAGCGACACTGCAGGGCCGGGGTCCCCAAGGACATGCGTGGTCATCACCCCTTGCTCACCCACGGATGCAGAACGAAACAGGCGCCCTCCTTTGGGCCCCTGGCACATGCTCTATGAACACTCTTGCCACCCTGCCCTGTGACTCCAGTACAAAAGAGAATGCAAGGACGCCCAGAGATGATCGTGCCAAGTGAAGGAAGTCAGAGAAGGACAAGCCCCACTTCGTGTCATTTATACGTGGAATCTAAAACATGACACAAATAAAGCAGCTACAAAACAGACTCATGGACATTTAGAGCAGACTTGTGGTTGCCAAGGGGTGAGGGGAGGGGAGGAGTAAAAGTCTGGGATTAGCAGATACAAACTGCTAATAAACATATAGGACAGATAAACAGAAGGCCCTACCATATAGCACAGGGACCTATACCCAACAGCCTGGGATAAGCCATAATAGAAAAGAATATTAAAAAAGAGTGCACATATGTGTATGTTTGAGTCACTTTGCTGTATAGCAGAAACTAACACAATATTTGGAGAAGGCAATGGCACCCCACTCCAGTACTCTTGCCTGGGAAATCCCATTGATGGAGGAGCCTGGTAGGCTGCAAACTATGGGGTCGCTAAGAGTCAAAAATGACTGAGTGACTTCACTTTCAATTTTCACTTTCATGCATCGGAGGAGGAAATGGCAACTCACTCCAGTGTTCTTGCCTGGAGAATCCCAGGGACGTGGGAGCCTGGTGGGCTGCCATCTATGGGGTTGCAGAGTCAGATATGACTAAAGTGACTTAGCAGCAGCAGCAGCAGCAGCTACACAACACTGTATATCAACTGGACTTGAATAAAATTATTTTTTTAAAAACAGTGATGCTACAAGATTAGAGCCAGAGGTCAGGAAGTGTGCGCTGAGTGTGACCTCACTCTGTGTGAGGTCCCCTGCTAGGAACTGAGGACCCAGAGCTGAGGTTCAGCTCTAGTCTCTGGTGGTGGGAGGCACCAAGGTGGGCAGCCAGCTCTGGTGGGCTACAACAGCCTCTATCCTACAACACAGGAGTCAAACCTGTAGGTTTGCACAATCTGGACAAAGAGAAAGGGGTAGGAGGCCTCTATCAGGTTAAATGACATGCTTCTAAGAAATTATGAGATTCAAAAACCATATGGATTCTTCACTCAAGAGTAGCTGAGCACCTATGGACAGACCTCTATTATCTCATGGTTATTTTTTCTTATCCTTTCCTCAAGGCTTAGCTCAAACATCACCTCTTTCAGGAGGCCCTGGCTGGCCCCCAGCTTGGGTCAGTACTCTCAGGATTGAGTGTTCCCTGATCACACAGAGATGTGAGTTTCTATGTACACGACTCATGGAAAACCATACACTCGTCTGCAGGAGATGAGCCAGGACCCAGCTCAAGGCTGCCCATCCTCAGCCACCGTCAAACTCAGCTAACCCTTCAAGTTGCTTCCAACATTCATCTCAACATCAGGAGACTGGCACTATCTCCTCTGTGTGAGCAGCTAAAATGGGGAGTGTGGTGTGGCTAAGTTGAGGCACCAGGAAAGAAACACAGTTTACTTACTCAGAGACCTTGCACACCGGGAGGTCCATCCTTGTCTTCTGGACCCATCAGACCCTTTAGGAGGAAGAGAAAGGGGAAAAAAACAACAGAGATGGATCGTGGTAAACACACACAGTAAACACCACAGGATATACTTTATCTGGACACTCTCATTGGATAGGAAAATACCACCCTGTTCAAATGGGGAACCTAAGAGGTCAGGAGGGGGAAAAAAAATAACCATCTAATTCTGTCAAGTCTTAAACATGTGCACCTATCCGATGTAATTAAGCGTGATTGACAACCAAGACATAGGCACCATCATTCACGCTCTAAAGACAAGCACACTGAGGACCAAATGCCCGGCCTCGGCGCTCTGCATCAAGTACACACAAGAGAGCGTCTGGAACCCAAGTGTCTTTAGCTCTAAGCCTGGTGCCTTTGTCGCTGTATCTTGCTGGCTGGGCAAGGACGGGCTTGGGTTATCTGACCCTCCATCCAAAGTGATATCCAAACTGACTGTCTGGATAAATAAGTGAAATTGTCTGAGTGTCAAAGAATTGATGCTTTTGAACTGTGGTGTTGGAGAAGACTCCTGAGAGTCCCTTGGACAGCAAGGAGATCAAACCAGTCCATCCTAAAGGAGATCAGTCCTGGGTATTCACTGGAAGGACTGATGTTGAATCTGAAATTCCAATACTTTGGCCACCTGATGCGAAGAGCTGACTCATTTGAAAAGACCCTGATGTTGGGAAAGATTGAGGGCAGGAGGAGAAGGGGACAACAGAGGATGAGATGGTTGGGTGGCATCACCAACTCAATGGAAATGGATTTGGGTGGACTCCGGGAGTTGGTGATGGACAGGGAGGCCTGGCGTGTTGTGATTCATGGGGTCACAACGAGTCACACGACTAAGCAAATGAAATGAAATGAAGGAAGGAAGGAAGATCAATTTTCCCCTAAGTAAGGAAAATTGGCACAGGAACTGACTAAAATCCTGCCCCCTAACCCCTCACTATGTATCTCCTGCCTGATCTCAGACAAGTACACTGGGCTTCCTTGAACCTCAATCAGCTCATCTCCAAAGTGAGGATAATATACCTTTTACTGAGTGGCCGTGAGGACAAAGTGAGGAATAGGTGCAAAGGCCCTGACACGCACCCGGGTCTCCTGATAGCACCCTGGTTTATACTCATGTGCATGATGACATTGCCTAGAATACGGCATGAAATGTGGATCGGAAAATGAAGCCTTCAGCTCTGAGATCCTATCGCCAACTTTATCAGTGAATTAGGGCCAACAACTCCCTCTCTGCACTTCAGTTTCCTCATTTTCAATAATATGTTGTTGTTGTTCACTCAGTCACAGCCAACTCTTTGCAGCCTTATGGACCATAGCCTGTGAGCTCCCCTGTCCATGGGATTTCCCAGGCAAGAATACTGGAGTGAGCTGCCATTTCCATCTACAGGGGATCTTCCCAACCCAGGGATTGAATCTGTGTCTCCTATGTCTCCTGCATTGGCAAGCAGGGGATTCTTTACCCCTGAGCCACCTGGGAAGCGAGTCTATAGACTCAATAATATGACTGTCATAAACAGCTATTATTGCCACATTTTGCATAACTATTAAGCGACAGAACTGTATTGAGGTTTAAGGTCTTTTCTCTTAATAACACCATTAAAACAAACATGTGACTGTACCAACTATTGTAATCAAAGGTTTAAATATCCCTTTCTCACAAGGATTATTCCAGTGAGATCAGGGCACACTTCAAGGGAAGCTGCTGCAGAGGTGGGTTTTCATGAAGCATCAAGAAGTGTCTCTCATTTGATCTGCCCAGCTGGTCCTTCTTTTTATATGCAATCAAACATTGATACAGCTACCAGAACCTGTTTCATCTTGGGGAAAGGATGAAAGATGCATGCCTCCTCAATGACTCCCAGCATCCGGGTGCAGAAGGCTGCGTGCTGTTTTCACTTAGAGAATGGGATGCACTTTCCACTCTCTAGTATTCCTTGTCACAAACTCAAAGTTTTCCCTTCTCAACAGAAGCTGCTGAAGCCAGGCTTTCACTCTCATTCAATCTAATGAATACTTAGGGAGCCACGGCTCCGCAGAAGTCCCCAGGGCAAGTGCTGCTGGGGATTCAGAAAAGCCAGAAAGAACAACTGATCTCTGTATTGGGCTTAATAAGGCTTCCTAGAGCAGTGCATCCTACAATCACCCATTTAACTCTCACAGCATATTAATGTAGGAGGTGACATCAATGATGATGATTTCCAAGCCAGGAAGACAGAAGAGGATAAGATGGGTACAGTGATGCCATCAAGACCCAAAGCTATTCGGTGGATGAACTGGGACATGAAACCAATGCTCTGGGGCTCCTAACCTGAAGTGTCTTCCATGACCATAGTGCTCCTTAAGAGCTAAAACTGAAATCAGGCCTCACTTTGATGTCCCTCCTAAATACTTGCTGTGGGTCACTTCTTCACAAGCACGTATTAAGTTCCCACCATGTGATAAACTGTGGACTTGAGAAATGGGAGAGATACTGGCCCTGGCCTTAAGAACTTCACACTCTAGGTCTTTCATCACTGTTCCTCATTTTTCACAAGGTCTTTCAGTAGGCTATTGGCTTTTTGAACTCCTTCCAAGGGAATTTCATCACCAACACCATGTACGGTACTCAGTCCCATTCTGTCAAGAGCATCTAGCCCCAAGACCCTCTTCAGGACCCTGGACAGCAGCATTGGTCCAGTATTGGCAAGAACCGTGGGTTCAGGACCCTCTCCTTGTTCTAGAAAATGGCCTGCAGGAATTATATGAAACACTTGAATCCTCATTGCAAGTGTCAACTCACAATTATTTCTTTTTCTACTCTTTTCACTAAACTATGAAATCAGTCCATGTGCTTTCATCCCTGTATCTCCCACCCTTAAATATTTCACTTGATATAAAGCAGGTGACCAAAATGTTGGAGGTTTCTTCCTTCCCTCCCTTCCTCATTTATCAAATTTTACATAAAGGGAAAAAACTATCATTAGTACATCCCAGACCCCCGAATGAGGGATCAAGAAGGCTGCCTTGGGAATAAGCAGGCCTGGGCACTGTTCTCCTTAGTGGGAACCGAGAGGTAAAGTCACTCTGCTCTGTGCAACTCTGAGGAGGTGTTGCTGCACTGTGCACTCAGGGGTGAAGAGGATGGGCTACACTGTAGATGGATCTGGGTTCAAAGCTCAGTCTTGCTTTTTAGCTATGTGACTTTGTGCAAGCTACTTACTTATATCTCTGTGCATATCTTCTTTGGTTTAAAAAAAAATCTACTTCACCCTTCCATACTATGCATATGTTTGCCTACAAGACGTACTACAACACAGATGATCAATACTTGCCACTTACTGTATTACCCATGTTATCTACTTTAAATCTCTCAACATACCAACGATGGTGGAGAGATTTTGAAGTCAAACCTCAGAAGGGTTTAAGCAAGGTATCTAAGGTTATAGAGACAGAAGGGAAGTTATTCTAACCTGAAGTTTTTGATGTAAAATTTTTCTAATTATACTGGAATTAAACATCATCTCACTTCTAAAGGAAATCAACCCTGAATGTTCACTGGAAGGACTGATGCCGAAGCTCCAGTACTGTGGCCACCTGGTGAGAAGAGCCAACTCATTTGAAAAGACCCTGGTGCTGGGAAAGGCTGAGGAGCAGGAGGAGGTGATGGAGGATGAGATGGTTGGACAGCATCATCAAACCAAAGGACATGAATCTGAGCAAACTCTGGGAGATGGTGAAAGACAGGGAAGCCTGGTATGCTGCAGTCCATGGGGTCATAGAGAGTCAGACATGACTGAGCGACTGAACAACAGCAAAATACATCTTCTAAGTTTCTTCTAGTTTTACCCCAGCAAAAATATACACATTTATCCTAATGAGGAATAGGCTTTATTGTAAATATGATTACAAATCTGACTTATGATAAATCTGAGTTACTTTAAATTGATCTATGGGCACTTCAAAATAAGAGTTGTTTTATTTTCTTCAATGAAACAGTCACTTGAAAGAAGCAGAAGTATGTTACCAAAAGGGACCTGATTCAACCACCAACATGTGGAATTGATTGGTTCACATTCATTATCCTTAGTATCTGAACTCACATCAAAAATGATCACAGAGTCCCTCTGAGTGGCTTCTTCCCGGATGGTTATTCTTAACATTAAATTCTTAACAGAGGGAGAAACTGAAGGCTGAAGTGTTCCAAGCCACTTCAAAGTCGGTATTAATTAGAAACAAGCGAAAAGCAAATGTGCATTGGAAATGATTACACTCCCTTCTCATGTCCCAGGGCTCCAACCAGGACCCTCTGCTGACTGTCTTCTTCCCGAGTTCCCCGCAGGGACTCAGAGACACTGGTGCCAATCAGCGTTCCTGGCAGACAGGCGATCTGACCCATCTCTGAGGGGCTCCGTCTGAGCTCAGCAAACAGTCTCACCCCTATGCTGGTGGTCTTTCTATCTCTGCCACCACCTGGGGTCCCAGGACAAGAGAACCCACATCCCGCTTACCTGGTCACCTTTCAGGCCCTCTCTCTGCACCTGGGGGACAAACCAGACATCAGCAAAGCTGGTGGCCTCTTCTCAATAGTCATCCTCACTCCACTCCCTGGCAGGCATTTGCACAGCCATTTCTGACTTTTCTCTGATTTTATCCCATTTTCAGTGTGCAAAGGCTTCCAAGCCAGCTCTTATCATAAGAGTTCCTCCTCACTCTCAGAGGCAACAACTGTCCCAAATACATAATCCGATCAATGTCTGAGTCTGGGATTTTAACCACTAGGGACTGCACCACTTACCACAGAGCCTGGAAGCCCAAGGGGGCCTATAGGACCCAAGGCACCCTGTGGAGAAATGACAGGCATTTCATTATAGGGAACTATTTTGATATTGAGCTATAGCCACAATGACTGTTTCAAATTGTAAAGCAGCCAAGATCTGTCCCAGCAACATTCCTTTAACATGAGTTGAGAGTCATTGTATCATCACCCAAGAACCTCTGGTTTCTACACCCTTCCAACAAATGCTCCAAATCATACCATGGCCCTTGGGCCTTGTCTTCCCACTTCTGCTGCATTCATCATAATAAGCAATGAAAACTCAGCTATTTTCCAATCAGGAGGGGCCAAACATCTCTATAAATGATGGGGAGGTTGGAATTTATAATATATACATACACGCAGTAGTGGGAAAGACCTGTCACCTAGATCCAAACTTTAAGAACCATCCCCTCTTAGTGACTTGAAAATAAACTGCTTATTTTAGGATCTAGCATCCTCAGTGTCAAGAAACTTCAAGAATACATTAAAATCCTGACACTAGGATAACAGAACAATATAAATCTCAACTTTAAAAATATTTAGACAGAGAGAGAATAATTAGGCAAGAACTGAAGTTCAAGAAAAGATCAACCTTCTCCAGCCACCACTACTAAAGAGAGGCTTTCTCAGCCCACAGGTGTCTTATTTATTTATAACTATACCCTGTTTCTGGAAGGAGTTAGAGCAGCCTTTTTCTTTTTATCTTCAGTGTGTGCTGGGAAGGCATCCGAATAAGGCAGTGACCTTGACCTGCGCTCTGCAGTGTGACACTGAACACAAGCGAGGTATCTCTGGCCCAGCCCTCTTTGCTTTAGCCGGATTCCCCTCCCTGCCTATCTCTCTCCTGCCTGTTCTCAGACCCAAAGTCTGATGTCTTTCTCAAGGGCCTAATCATCTGGAAAAAACTCTTTCTCCTGTACTAAATGCAGGGCTGGATCTCATCACCCCTCCTGCCATAAACCCAGAGCACAGCCTGCCTTCTCCATTTCCCTTGTGACCCTGAAGGCCTAGCAAGATTATTATCTTCATACATTTTCATAGCACTTCACAATTTTACAGGCAGTTCTTTGCATTACAGAAATCCTAAATAGCAAATTCACTAAGTTAATAAGCCTTGTTGTGAAAATGTTCTAACACAGATGACCAGCAGAATGAGATGCAACCTCTATTTTATTTATGAAATACCCAGCACATTTTCAGAATTATAATTCTGGTTAAAAAAAAACAGTAAACATTGCAAAGGAGAGAAGGAGAAATAGGAAAAGGAATTTGTAAGATTTTTGTATTTGCTCCTACTCTGCCTTAGCCCAAAAAGCCATTTAAGTAGCACAACATTTTAGTATGTCCAGATGTTATATAATGGGGATTTTCATTTGTTTTTTAGGTGGATTTTTATTCCCTCAAATAGAAAAACATGTTTAAATACAATAACCAGAAATTTCTTGTAGGCTGAGTTCTAATGCACGATTCACCACCTCTGTCTGCACTTCATTCCCAGAACTCCAGCATGGCCACCCCCCAAAACACCAGCCTCGATTTGTTCAGGGGAGCAGCTCCACAGCTGTTCATCAGGAGCCATCTCCCACCCCAGCACCTGGCTTACCTTCTCCCCCTGGGTCCCTTGCTCACCAGGAGGGCCTGGTCTTCCCTGGAGAGAGAAGAACACGGAGTCCATTAGGGGAGTGAATGGAGATGGCAAGGCTGAGGGTAACACACCTCCAGATCTGTTCCTGGCTTTTTCCCCAGAAGGTCTCCTCCACAAGTTTTCCCAGATCACACTTGTTGCTATAAACTTACCCCAGGCTCACATCTCCACGTGGTACCCTTTGGACTGATGGATGCATCTCACAGAACACCCATATCGGGACATTAAGAGTTCCGTTAATTTGCACAGCTTCATATTGTTCCCTATATCTATTTAATACACACGCTGATTTATTCAACTTGTTTCTTATTTATGAGCATCTGGGCTGTCTGTAATCATTTAGTCTGGGACAGGACTGCAACTCATGCATCTCTTTGAACACACGCACGTCGCCTGTGGTCTTCCCATTGATGACCAGCTGTCGTGTTACTAAGGTTAGAACAGTTTTAAAGTGGTGTGTTCTCTGGGATCCCTCCACTCAGGCCTGGAGGAGTCCATGAGTAGCAAGCTGGGGGCTGGTCATTAAGCCTCCTGAAGCCTCCAGCCAAGCAGGACAGACTGAAGCCCACAGGCCCTACAAGCCTGACTCAGGCCCCACCCTGTCCTGCCCACCTACCTGCTCACCAGACTCCCCTTGCTTCCCGGGGAATCCATCCAGGCCTCGCTCCCCCTGGCAAAGGAAGCAAAGTGAGGTGAACAACAGAGGGACATGCCCAGGGTCAGTGTCACAGAAACGAAGGGCCAGCAAAGGCATTTAGTGCTCCATTGTGCTCTGCTCTCCACCAGGCACCAGGAGAGAACCCCCTCAAAGACACACAAACACACACACACCAGGAGACACACACACACACACACACACCAGGAGATACAACACACACACACACAAGGAGACACTCACACACACAACACACACACACATACACCAGGAGACACACACACATTCCAGGAGACACACACATACACAACACACTCACACACACCAGGAGACACACACACACACCAGGAGACACACACCAGGAGACACACATACACCAGGAGACACACACACACACCAGGAGATACACACTTGGAGAGCCACTCCCTTGTCTACACACACCCACACACCAGGAGAGAGAGACACACACACACACACCCAAGAGACACACAGACACTACACACACATACCTATACACATACACACACACACACACACACACCACGAGACACACACCTGGAGAGCCCCTCCCCTGTCTACACACAACCACATATGGAGAGAGAGAGAGACACACACACACATACCCAGGAGACACACACACGTGACATACACGTACCTATTCACACACACAGAAGGAGACACACCCTGGAGAGCCCCTCCCCTGTCTACACACATCCACACATGAAGAGAAAGACACATACACACATACACACCCAGGAGACATACACATACATGACACACACATACCTACACACACACACACACACACACATACCAGGAGACACACACACGACACACACATACCTACACACACACACACACACACCCCAGGAGAGAGACAGACACACACACACACCCAGGAGACACACACACACACACCAGGAGATACACACTTGGAGAGCCCCTCCCCTGTCTACACACAACCACATACCGAGAGAGAGAGACACACACACCCAGGAGACACACACATACCTACACACACACACACACACACCAGGAGACACACACACGACACACACATACCTACACACACACATACACACCAGGAGAGAGACAGACAGACACACACACACACACACCCAGGAGACACACACACACATGACACGCACATACACCAGGAGACACACCTGGCGAGCCCCTCCCTGTCTACACACACACACACATACCAGGAGAGAGACACACATACCAGTAGAACCCCTCCCCTGCCTACATACACACACACACACACAGGAGAGAGACACACACACATGCACCAGGACACACACACACAGAGCAACCTAGACTCTAAGTGTACTGGGGGTTGAGGGGCACAGAAGCTGCAGTGAGGCCCCTGCGCTGCTGGCAGCAGAGCCACGGGCTGCTGCTCCAAGGCCTAGGCTTCCATCCCGACAGGGCAGGACCCCGGGACGTCCTCCCTGGGACCGCAGGAGCTCACCGCCACACCCTGCCAAGCTGTCCAGAGAGCATGCTCTTCTGTACAGAGTAGGGGCAGCTGTGTCCAACTTCTGGTTCCCAGGGAGTGGGTGCCTTTCTTTGTGACTGAGTGGACCCACTGTACACTCTGCCAACTGCCCCGAGCCCAGCAGCCCCTGGACAATCCATTCAGGCCTCACTGCCCCTCAGTCACTAGGAGGTCCATGTGCCCACAGAGCCTCCATACCTCGTGCCTGGCAGAGCCTTTCTGGAAGATGCCAAAAGCAAGGCCAGCCCGCCCACCCCACACCCTCAGAGAAGGTCCTGACAGGCGCTGGCAGAGCTGGGCTTGGTGGCGGGCAGGCATTGGCTCTCTCTGGCCACTCTCCACATCTGGGAGGCCAGGCAGCGGGATGCACCTGTCTTGAGGGAAGATGAAAACTTTCTTTTTGCTGATTTAAGAAATTTAGGAGGTTCACGAGAAAATAAACTGTTTTAAGTACTCATCAGATATAAGAACTGGAAAGGAGCCCGAGAGATCATGCAGCCCAAGCATCTGGTTTGACAGATAGGAAAACAGAGGTGCAGAAAAGGAGCCAGCTCCCCCCAGAGTCGCCAAGAACATCAGCAAGGGAGCTGGGGATCAGAGTGGAAGCAGAGCTCTCAGTGCTCACGTTATGCCTCCCTGCCAATCTCTATGCCTTGCTGTTCCTCCCCTTCTTGTCTCCCATCCTCCATAAATATGGCCTCTGTTGCCCAGCACTCCTCTAAGCATTTTACAAACATTAAGTCATTTAATCCTCATAGCAGCCTTACATAATAGCTACTCTCTACTTTGAGGAAACTTGAGACTCAGAGGTGAAATCAGCTCTCCGAAGATTACACTGCTTGCAGACCCCAGAGCTGAGCCGGAAACCCAGGCAAGATGGCTCTGGAATCACCATGCAGGGCTTCCTCTGGGCCACACTATAAACTGAAGCTGGAATTCCTCTCCAGGACCTGCCTTGCAGGTGACCCCTGCTCCCCCAGCTTCCCTACCAGGTGGCAGCTGCAGGGTACTGGGCTGTGGCTCAGCCCTCCTGCCACGTCTATTCCCCAAACCCTGCCTGCTCCCGGGGAGGGGGGAACCTTCAAATTGGACCTGTTACCCAGTGCACCAGGGCTGCCCATCAAGCCTGTGCCTGGACCCCCAGTTACCCAAAGGGTCATTTCCCAGTCCCCACCTTGTACAAAGGAGGAGCAGAGGGCCACAGAGAAGCCTTCCACCCAAAACCTGACACACGGAGCCACAAGAACTCTCTCCAAAGAACCAAGAGACATGTGTCCCCAACCACCACGGCAAGGGATTCCACTGTTGAGGCTGCAGTGATGAAAGTTTGATATCTGAACAAACAGAAACCACACTTTGTGGCCTGTGGTGAGGGGCATCACCCTGGCTCTCGCCCCCCCTCCTTCCGAGGAGACTTTTGGGGACCCACACGCTTCCTGAGTCACACAACACATTCGTCTCCTTTGACCACAATCTCCCTTTTAAGGGAGCGGCTGGAGAAAACCATCCTACATTGGGAAAAATAAATAAATAAAGGCATTGGTGTGAAAATGTTCACCAAAGCAGTATTTTTTAATCATGACAAACTGGAAACAATCCTCACTGATCGATAATAGGGGAATGAGCACATAATACACGGCCTATTCACACATGGGGATGCTGTGCAGCCACTTAAGATAAATCATAGACGTCTGCAGCAGCATAGGCGGGGGAGACGCTGCCCAGAGGAAGAGGAGACATGACGTGACGCAAAGCAGAACATGGGAAGATGTAGAAAGACGTCGGAGACACAGGAGTGAGTCCTGCAAGAAATCAAGAAACGGGCCAGAGTGGTCGCTGCAGCTGCAGTGGGATGGTGCAATTACAGGCTTTTCTTTTTTTTTTTTTTTCCTGTTTCCAAATATGGCTGTGTGTGTTACATTGCTTGAAATAAAATTAAATTTCTTAATAATTTAGAAATATTCTATAAACGAAAGAAACACGTACTCCAGGAAGACAGAACAGGGCAAGTGCTGAAAAGGGGGCTGGAACACAGCTAAGCCCAAGAGGGCCAATTTCCAGCTTTTGATCTGAAGGAGCCCAGTGAGCGGATGGGCCTGGGATTCCTGGGAATTCAATGGCCGCTGCTGTACAGTGAGGTGGGGGCAGGGGTTGTACCATCCTTCTCCCCACCCCCAGAGCCCCACTCCACCCATGGAAAGGTCTGGTCTGTGGATGACTTGTGACCTGGTGGTGTCAATATGAAGGCACAGCCAGCCTCGGTGTGGAGAGTCTCAGTTGAGGTCAGATCACAGCGCTCAGTCCACGAGGCTGAGCATGGGCCACCAAGGCCACAGCTGCCCCCGTGCCCCCTTCCTCCATTGAGACTCAGCATCCCTGAGGTGTGGAGAATGCAGGCCAGTTGCTAAGCAAGCGTCCCCAGCAGCAACTGGAACTTTTTGAATCCCAATCCAGGGCACTCTCAAAACCCCTCTGGCCCAGAGGGGCCAAACTGTCTCTGCAAGGGGATCTCAACCCCTGCAGGTACAGGGCCCATGGCCTTCCGGGCCCAGAGTTTACATTTGGGGTCATAAGCTAATGCCCCCTCTGCATCAGCCCTCGGTCACCATAGTACACACACACACACACATTCACACACACATGCTCACACACACACGCACGTTCACACACACACATGCTCACACACACACACGCTCACACACACACTGTTCACAAAGAAAGCTGCACAACTAACTGAAGCAGACAGTAAATACCTTTTCTCCCCGGGCTCCCTTTTCCCCTCATTCTCCATGGAGACCCTGGAGGGGAAGGGAGGATGAGTAACACGCAGACAGCCCAGTCCAGCTTCTCTGCGCTGAGCTTGAGGCCCCGGGACAGCCTGCTCGCCTGGGACAGTGGTGAAGGTCTGTCTCCCATGTGTCTCACTCCCCACGGCAGCCTCCTTCTCCTTCGGGCCCAGGTGGTGAGCTCGGCCCCTGCCTGGATGAGAGCCCTTTGGGGCTGGTCCCCCCGTCCCTGGATTATCCAGGTGCCCCCAGCTAAGACGTGAGCTCAGCTGGCCAAGTGCAGCAAGGTGGCCCCAGAGTCAGTCCCCACTGCCATCCAATCACGGAACCAAGGAATTGAAACTGAAACTCGGGGCCTCTTAAAGCCACATTCCTCCCCCTCCTCAGGGAGAGGGCCACTGCCCCACCCTGCATCCACACACTGTCCTCAGGAGAAGCACCCAGAACCTGCACAAAGGCCCCTCTCCCCTCTGGGAGCAGATGTGATGGAGACACCAGCCCAAGTGTGGGCCTCTCTGACCACATGCTCCAAGTTGCATCTTTGCACAGATGTAGGGTGGGGATCTGTCACAGGGCCTGGGTCCCAGTCCCCTAGGACAGCAACACAGCCCCTTCCAGTAGTGGCCTCTACTTATGGGAGCGCCAATGGGGCCGGGAGGTCCCGAAAGTCCAGGCAGTCCCTGGGATCCCTGAAGAAGAGAGTTCCCAGAGCAGAGGTTTGGGAATGCAAAGAAAAGGGCATGGGCAGAGGGAAGACGCACTCAATAACCATATTAGGGACTGAGACAGCTGTTCCTCATCCACCACCACATGCTGCCTACATAAGGTCCCCCCAAGAGACCCCTCCATGTCTGCTGCCCCTCTCCATGCAGAGCTCATGTTACCCCCGTGCCTGGGGGAGCCAGGATTCACACGCAGCTCAGCTCGACTTCCACAGCAGCCTTTGAGCTCTCATGAGGCCAGTGCAGCAATCTGGTGTGGCCGCCCCCTGGGGCCACGCCAGACCTGGGCTGGACATATGCAGAGCTCCTGGTCACAGGCTGGCTTCCTGTGGATTATCACATACACTTCACGTGGGGCCAGCACAGCCTGGACATGTCCTGACAAAGCCCATCTGGGGTCCCAAGCCCGGGAACCCCTACTGCCTGGACCAGGAACTGCTGCCAATTTAAGGCTGCTAAACTGGCCATATTTGTTAAAACCCATTAATAAAAGACTGAAGGCAGGAGGAGAAGGGGATGACAGAGGATGAGATGGTTGGATGGCATCACCGACTCGATGGACATGGGTTTGGGTGGACTCCTGGAGTTGGTGATGGACAGGGAGGCCTGGCGTGCTGTGACCCATGGGGTCAAAAAGAGTCAGACACAACTGAGTGACTAAACTGAATGTTAAAAGGTGTTTTTTCCTCAGCCAAAGATTCCCTAATTTTTGTTACCTACTCTACTGAAACAAAAAAATACTGTATGTGTGCATTTACTGATTTTTGTGGAAAACAAATAAAATTAGAAATAACCTGGAGGGCTGCAAATATAGGAAAAGTTATGTAAATCATGATACATCCATGCCATGGAATAGTAAGCACTGATTAAGAGAACAGGTGGTATTGATCTGAACTGGTGAGGAAAGACACGTCTCTTGTTAGAAAAGATAAATGGCAGAGTACGGTAGGATTCACTTTCTATGAGAATTTAAGAAACATCAGGGATGTGTACATACACACACACACACGAGCAGGTGTGTGGCTGCATGAGAAGCATTTGTGGGGCGTCGAGTGGGCTCGCAAAAGTTGGTTTTGCATCAAGATCTGTGCACTAGAAACATCAGATAGTGAAAGTCGCTCAGTCTGCTCTTTGTGACCCCATGGACTGTATAGTCCATGGAATTCTCCAGGCGAGAACACTGGAGTGGGTAGCCTTAGCCCTTCTCCAGGGGACCTTCCCAACCCAGGGATCGAACCCAGGTCTCCCGCATTGCCGGTGGATTCTTTACCAGCTGAGCCACCAGGGAAGCCCAGAAACATCAGAAGAAGAGCTCAGAGCAACACTCACCCGCAGGCCCACCTCCTCGGGCAGCCCCGGCTCGCCCGGCTCTCCTGGCTCCCCCCGCGGCACAGAGAGCAGCACGAGGTCACAACCCGGGGACTCGGGCCCAGGCCCCCAGGGTGTCTTTCCCAGAACTGGATCTCAGCATGAAAATAGTGTAATAACAGCCGGCGAGCTGAGACCTAGGCTCCCCTCAGAGGTGCCTCCCACAAGCAAAGGAGCTGATCTTCGCCACAGGCCTTCGTCACCGGAGCCCACAACATGCTCCGGCTCTGCTGGTCCACAGAACCAGACCGGACGGAAGAGTGGGGAGAGCACAGCGGCTGGTGTTGATGGTGAGCAGCCACTGAGGACCCAAACAGAGTTCTTGGTGGCAAAGAGGACCTCTTTATCCTGGGTCAGACGGACCTGCCTGAACTGAGATCACTTCCGCCTGGGGTCCCGGGGTGTGTTCCGACTCAGAGGCCAGGGAGGCAAAGGGGAAGTCAGTGCCCACTGAAGGCGGGCCGGCTGGACGTGTGGGCTATGGGGGCCCTGCCGACTCCTTAAGCTATGAACTGAGGACTTGGGAACTGGGTCCCCTGGCTCCATTCCAAGTTCCAGGCACTGGGACAAGAGCCCAGAAATGCTGGTCAACCAACTGCGAAAAAAGCTCCCAGGGGCAGCCAGGTGATGCCTGGTGGCCAGAGCTGCTGGTGTGGTGATAGTTACCAGGCCGACCTCCAGGGACCTGGGATGATCCTGGTAAAAGGGGCCCAGCTCAAGCCTGGCCCTGGTGAAAGCCACCCCCCACCTCGAGGACAGGGGCTCCGATCAGCAGGCCCCCAGCTCGGTGCAGCCTGTGGGAACAGACATACCCGCATGCCTTTGCTGCCGTCTCTTCCTGGGGGACCCGGTAGGCCCAGGGAGCCCTAGGAGGGAAGAGAGAGAAGAGCAGTTAGGACAGGATGAGGACCACACTGGACACAGGCTCTCTGCTGGGGCACAGAGGACATGCCAGACGGGAATCGTGGCCGAGACGTTCCTACTTAGAGGACGGCAACACGCAGACCTGCAGGCCGGACGCCTCCGGGGGAGGGCAAGAAATGCAGGCTCGCGGGCCTCTCTCCAGACCCCTACATCGGGGCCCATGTTTTAACCAGACCCCTGGGGGGTCTGTATGCGCCTGACGTGCGAGTGAGACGCCCCGGCCCCGCCTCTCAGTGACTCGCCACTTGTCCGCCCTGCTCCGTGCCCCGGTCACACACGCGAGCAGAGCATCGGCTGCAGCAGGGTTATCGACCTGGGATCCCCAGCACCGGGTGGGTCAGTCTTTGCTGGGGGCGGGGAGACTGCCCTGGGTAATACAAGGTGTCCTCCAGGGGCCCTGGATGCCAGGTACCACTCCCTGGATGTGACAACCCAAGCATTTCTGGGAAGAAAAATCACACCAGAAATGTTGGGCTAGGACAGGTATCAAACATGCTTCTTAAGCTGGAGCAAACTCCGTTCCAGTGACTCAAGATAAAGCACGTGACAAACATGTTCATGGAGCAGCTGTGGGGGCCTCCTCATCCCACCCCCATGCTCCCTGGAGACGCAGGAGGGGGCAACTCGGGAACAGGGAGCCCGAGGGCCCCTTAGCTCCCATCCAGCTCCCACACCGTCTCCTTCAAATCAAAGGATTCTACCAAGACCTTCATCCCGCTCCCCACTCTCCATCAATTTTCCAAGGACCACAGAGCAAGCCAACACCTCTTTCTGGGGCTTTTCCATCTGTGAAATGAGGATGTCAGACATTCAATGAATCAATGAACTGATGAACCTGTAAGTAATATTTAGAAGGAAACACTATGGGCTAGACCCTGTAGGGTGTCTTCTACAAGTATTTTCTTACTTAGTTCTTAAAATAAGCCCCGTGAGAGAGGTTTCATTTTCTCACAGACACATCACACGCTTCTAGTTTTACCTAGAAATTAAGATGCAGGCATGTAAGCACACACACACACACACACACAAATACTTTAAAAAAGTTTACAAAGTGCATTCTATGGGCAAACATTCTAAGTTCTTCTGTTCTTGGAGAGAAAGACAGACACACAGACATCTCTGGCCCACAACTGCACCTTTTTAGCCATGGGACCCCAAAGGCAGCCACCCTGGAAGGCCATCACTCATCTCTCTTCAAAGTGTGCAGAGTGACACTGGCAGGATCACTGCGGGGGTGATTGGGGATTTCAGATATAAAGCACACACTCCACTGGGCACCCCCATGGCCAGCAAAGGACACCACAACTCACGTGCGATGTGCATAGTAAACTGCCTGGATGGACATTTCCTCAGGACAACTGGGAGCTGACGCGATGCTTGCTAGGGTCAGACTGTCCTCCCCATCCGCCCCTATAAGGGAAGGGCAGCTGTGGCTGCAGATTCCTCAGCCTCTAATCCCACAGCTGCATTGTGGGGATGAACCCCCTGCCCGCCTGTCCCTCCATCTGACTATTCTGAAACTCAGCTGAGGTTGAACAAGGCGACCAGTCCAGATGCAAGTGGTTTCTCTGATGTGGAACGGCGACTAGACACCAGTTAGCACTACTATCATTAGCATTAATGGCAGAGCCAACAGCAATATGAATGGGATACTAAAGACGGTATTAAGAGAACATTACAGTTGTGCTGCTTACAGCCTGTCTTCACGTCACATTCCCGACCTGTCCTGTTCTGAGCTCTCTCTGCTCACCAGTGCACTGAACTCGTCCCCCCAGCACATCAGTGTTTCACGCTCACATCACATGCAGCCCACAAGCACACAAGGACACTGGATTCCTGGTGGCCTCCCAGCGGTTCCATGGCCCGGTGAGGCAGGTTGGGGCAGCGGAAGCCTGGGCACCCAGCCCTGCTCTCTACCCCCAGGGATCAAGGTCAGCCCCGCTCAGCCTCACCAGGCCCTCTTCCCTGGGGAAGCATCAGCGTTTCCCCAAAGGCCTCTCGGGAGGCAGGTGCCCTGCTCAAGCCAGCATGCTGGGGGTCAGGGACAGTGTGGGCTCAGCTCCCCAGATGCCCTGTCTGTCTCCAAGGCCCATGTTTCATCTGCTCGGAGCTAAAGCAAAAGGCGGTGTGTTTCCAGGTAGCCAAGGCTAGCATACTTAATCCTGCTTCCCTACAACACAAAAGAGAAATTCAAGATTTCCCAAAAGGGCAACATCAAGAAGCATAAGGACACCCCCAAGATCAGGCCCCCTGGGGTGGCGTGATGCAGAGCTCACCTGGGGATCAGTTACCCTGTCCTTCACAGGCCAGTCTGTCTCCTGGCAGCTGCAGGTGGGGAAGGGAGGTCTGGGGAGCTCCTGCCGTGGGAATTCAGAGGGCAGGGGCAGCAGGGCATGGAGCTGCCAGGACCGTGTAATAAAGGAAGCCGGGGATGAGTCCAGAGACAATGCCAGAGGGGACTTCAGAGAGTTCTGGAACCTCCGCGTGCCCACAGCTGTCGCAGGGCCAGCCCCGTCATTGCTGTCCAGCAAGTTTCTGGGTGAGTCTGTCGGGTCACAGGACCAGAGCGCCACGAGGTGGGAATCGGGACTCGGTCACATCCGTGTGAACAGTGTCCACTGGGCCCAGAGTCCCACAGGTGCTCCCTGTGCGTCCATCCCTTCCTAAGCCCCGTGGGCATGCAAGGGGAGACCCCCCTACTTCAGAGTTAGCCCTGGGGGTATGAAACCCCAGGGCCAAAGTGAAACGCAGGCTGTTGCAGGAAAACAATGGTTTCAAGAGCCAGTAAGTTGCAGCTTCAAATCCTGCTCCATCACTCAGTACTGACAGACTAGGCCAGGTCAGCGCAGCGCTCTAAGTCTCAGGCTCCACTGGGAAGTAGGTGTCATGAGCTTCACTGCAGGATCTGTGCTTCCCACAAATGGGAACAGCTCAACAAGCCGGTTTTAGAGAACTGGTGTCCCAGAACCAGAGCTTCCGCAGTGGCTCAGTGGTGAAGAATCTGCCTGCAATGCAGAAGACATGGGTTCGACCCCTGGGTCGAGAAGATCCCCTGGAGACGGGAATGGCTACCCACTCTAGTATTCTTTCTGGGAAAGTCCCATGGACGGAGGAGCCTGGTGAGTTACAGTCTGTGTCAGGCACAACTGAGCACACACACATCCTAGAGCCAGTCCCTTCTGCTTTGTTTGCAGGGATGGGCCACCCCTGCAGTCTAAGAAAGTCAGCCTCTTTAGAGAAGAATGAATATTTTCTTTGTCTAAGAAGCTAACATCTTTTTTTGTTTTTTTTTAATCATGGTTGGGATAACCAAGCCAGCACTAGAAATAAGACACATACTGAGAAACTTCCATTTTCAAGTCATCATGAGGTCCAGGTATTTCACTAGATGGACTCCTGCCCTGGGAGTCTGTGTGCCCAATAAAAAGTCAACCTGGCCCAGATATTTCATGTTCCAGGGTCACATAATTTTAGCATCACAGAACACCACCATGCTTGCACAACACACCTTCCAACGTCCTTCTCTTGAACTCAGCTGCCTGCAGATGCTGTGAAGAGAGAAGTACTAAGCTGCTCCCTGACATCCCACCAGCAAAGTCACGCTGCCTCCTGGAGCTTGGTGTCATCATTTGTAAAACAGAGGTTCATGCTGCTTGAGACGAGAAAACAAGAGTGGATATAATTGTAGACTATAAAACATTACTGAAGTGTCAGTTGCTTATATTCTGTGGAGAACTAAGAACACTTTCTCCAGTCCATAAGGCGAGTCAATGAGCGGAGCAGGAAACAGACCAGAGGCTGGCCTGGAGTGGGAAAGGTCAGCACAGAGGGCTCCTGAAAAGGGAATCTGGAGCTCAGGATCCACGGCAAAGTGCAAAAAAAAAAAGGAAAGGAGATGGAAAGAGGGAAGGCAGGAAGAGAAGCGAGGAAGGAGAGAGAGAGAAAGATAAAGAGGAGAGATGAGACGAGAGGAGAGGCCCAGACTGGAGGAGGGTCTGGGTTCGTGTGATGCCTCTGCTGACCCTCAGCTGAGCAGAAACAGCTACTTTCCCCTGCTGGGTCTCAGTTTCATCACCTGTGAGCAGGGTGATGCAAGGAGGAGCAGCACCTCTGGCCCAAAGTGAGATGCCTGAGACAATGCTTCGGAAGATGATTTGAACACATGGGAATCTGAAAAGAGCGTCAGGTTGTGTTAGTTGGAATGTAATATCGGGAACCTCCATTCTTTGCCTGTGAAAAGGAAATCACTCAGCTTAAGATGACTATATCTATATATACAATGGAACACTACTCAGCCATAAAAAATAACAAAGTAATGCTACTTGCAACAACGTGGATGAGAGTAGAGACTGTCATAGGAAGTGAAGTAAGTTAGAAAGAGAGAGACAAATGCCATACTTATCACTTACATGTGGAATCTAACACACAACACAAATGGACCCAACTATGGAACAGACTCGGAGAAGGCAATGGTGCCCCACTCTAGCACTCTTGCCTGGAGAATCCCATGGATGGAGGAGCCTGTTGGCTGCAGTCCATGGGGTCACTAAGAGTTGGGCACGACTGAGTGACTTCACTTTCACTTTTCACTTTCATGCACTGGAGAAGGAAATGGCAACCCACTCCAGCGTTCTTGCCTGGAGAATCCCAGGGACAGAGGAGCCTGGTAGGAGGCCCTCTATGGGGTTGCACAGAGTCAGACATGACTGAAGCAACTTAGCAGCAGCAGCAGCAGCATGGAACAGACTCACAGACATGGAGGACAAACTCCTGGTGGCCAAAGGGGAGAGATGGAGTGGGAGTCTGGGGTTAGCAGATGAAAACTATCACACAAAGAAGGCATAAACAACAAAGTCCTACTGCCCAGCATAGGGAACTATAGTCAGTATCCTGGGACAAACCATGAAGAAAAAGAACATATGTACACACACATACACACACTGGGTCACTTTTCTATACAGAAGAAATTAGCACAACATTGCAAATAAACTATACCTCAATAAAAAATAGACTATAAAAAGAAAATACACTTTGCTTCATCTTCCTATGTCAGTCATTATGGAACAGAATTACTAAAACTTGGGTGAAAAACAAACAAAAGGATGCACGTTGATAATGTACATGAAACCCATTATAGACGACAGCCAGGGCTCGGAGATAAGGGGCTTCCCCTCAGTTCACACTGGGAGCTGTGACTCAAAATCGGGGGCCCTGATTACAAGTCAAAGCTCTGACCTCACCCCCTCCACACACACTCTGCCTGGATGATCTCACCAGAAGCCCCAGAGGGCAATGTCTGGCAGGAAATTACCCATCTAGGCCCACTTGCAAGAAACAGAGCTCCATGGACCATATGGTGAATTCATTAGGTGAAATACAAAGAGAAAACAGAAATGTCTCCTGTTCTATTACTTAAATATCAGAGCCTGCCCCCTAAATCCCGACAAAAGTACTGCTTCGCTGTAGAGACGCCCAATTAGGATTCCTCTTTGCCCCCTGGCTGAGCCGGAGCAGGCCCTTCAGGTGGAACAGAGGGGTCCTCTGCACAGTGATCCTTTGAGCGCAGCTCTGGCACAGCAGCATCCCTGGGCCTGGTTAGGCAGGCAGATTCTCTGGCTTCACTCAGGGCCACGGAATCAGACAGACTGGGAGCGGGGCCTGGCCAGCTGGTTCAACAAACCCTCTGTGTGGTTCAGGAGCTTGCTCAAGTCTGAGAACCACTTCTCCATGGTGTCTGAATATGTGATCACAATCCCTGGCATGGCCACACAGAGACACACAGCCACTTGCACCTGGTCACATGGTGAACAGGCCTGAAAACAAGGACAACAATATGTACCCCAAAACTAAGTAGCTTGTGTGTCAGTCCTGGCAGACACTTGTAAGTACAAGGGATTGCTGTTATTCCTAGATGCTCTGCAAGTTGTTTTGGATGAAGTGAAGAAAGAGAAAGACACCTTATACCTCTATGTCAGCCCACCTGGGACACGCTTTCTAATAACACCCTCCTGGCTTCCTGAGGCTCTGGGAGTTGCACCAGTCCTCCTGTGGTGGGGTGGGGGTGAGAGGTGGGGGACACTGACATTTCCCGCTGTCAGCCACCCCTGGGGATAAGACCTCATCGCTGCAGAGGATGCAGAAGGTGTCATTTGGTGTAAAAAGTGAAAAACTACACTGGTGTAATAGTAATTATACTCAACATTTATGAGTTCTTAACAATAGAAGTCATTTATTTTCACTAGTTCACTTCGTCCTTGCTGTAACCCACCGAGGCCGGTAGAATTATAGTCATCAGTTTATAGATGGGGGAAATCAAGGGTTGCAGGGGTTGAGTAACTGACTTCGCCAGGGTTACACAGCTGTAAAGTGGCCAAGCTGGAATCTAAGTCCAACCAGCTGGCATCTAGGGTCTGTGCCCTTGGCCTCCACTGCCCTCCCAGTCCAAGCACTTACCCTTCCAATAAATGCTCTCACCCTCCTGTATGAGGCCCTTGGCCCTGTGACTGGGCCATGAGACTTGGCAAGAGCCTGAGTGTCAGATGGAGCTGGAAAAAGTGCACACTTTCCTATTCTGGCTCTGCCTGGGGCTGTGAGAACCTGTGAACTCAAAACTTCTCAGTGTGTCCTTCAGCACCACGGACAGGGTCTGTGGCACCTTTATTTACTCCAGCTCCCAGCAATCTGCCCCCACCTACAAGGCTATTTGAGGGCATATAG
>SJYC01149335.1:0-34079 GCA_006408675.1 Madoqua kirkii | reverse complement strand
CCCTACATTAGAATTTGAGTTATTCTTTATGCAGAGTCAGTTTTCAGAAATCTGGCTCATAAAAACTGGGTGTACTAACCCTATCAGGAAGACAGTAAGGGCTCTGTGGAGGTCTTGTTTGTAATTACACATTTGAAAGACTGTTTTTATTATTAGGATTAAATAATCTATACCTGAGAGATAGCAGTAAATGGAAAATAGAGTACTTCTCCTAATTTTCATGGTTATTCACATAGAAAAGTTTCTACAGATTGTATTACTGCCTGTATTTCTTTTCCACATTTATGTTGAAATTTACATGTGTAACAAATTTTTGGTTATATTTCTATAGAAGTTTTTAGTCACATTGTTTCTTTAGTGTCTTAAAAACTGTCCTATAATAGTGACCATGTAGGCATTTGATAAATACACAAGTACTCCAAGCTATCTTTGCCGTTTCTCAGTAGAGCGATCAGTTTTCGAGTGGAATTTATTAAAATGTTATTTAAGAATCAAAATTTAAGGATTCTCTCAGTCCTTTGTTTTCCATTCATTCCAGATGGAAAACTTTAGACCTAAAGGTCTTGAATGATTTGCCCAAGCCAGCTCTCTCCAATCTGTTTTTTTCTGCAGTATTGTCTTCTACTGATACAGATCTAAAAACCTTTTTTTTCATTATTTAGAGAATATTAGTTTCTGTAATCAAACCCATGTAGATAAGACCTTACATATTTAATACAGTATGTTACCCCTGTACAAATGGAAAAAATTATGTTTAACGTTTCTAGACCAATATTTTTTTGCACTCGTATTTTATCAGTTTATACAAAGTTTAATTGTAGTCTGTAATTTAAAGTAAAAACAGTAAACTGAATTCAGTAGCAAGCACAACTAATATGAGCAGATTTAGATGAGAACAGAAGAACATGCGATCTCAGTAGTACTTATGGTCATCAGTCAATATGTTTATAGAATGGGTGGAAAACGTTGGCTTCCTTGGTTTAATGGTTAGTAGGAAAGAGAAACCTTACATATTTAATACAGTATGTTACCCCTGTACAAATGGAAAAAATTATGTTTAACGTTTCTAGACCAATATTTTTTTGCACTCGTATTTTATCAGTTTATACAAAGTTTAATTGTAGTCTGTAATTTAAAGTAAAAACAGTAAACTGAATTCAGTAGCAAGCACAACTAATATGAGCAGATTTAGATGAGAACAGAAGAACATGCGATCTCAGTAGTACTTATGGTCATCAGTCAATATGTTTATAGAATGGGTGGAAAACGTTGGCTTCCTTGGTTTAATGGTTAGTAGGAAAGAGATTAAGAGAGTTTCCAAAGTATAATATTTTGGTGAGATTTGCAGATTTTTTAGGTTCTGAAAGAAAACAAAGTGATAATAGTTTTTGGTAAAGGAACTGTGTTTTCTTAAAATATTTTGTAGTAGGTTCTGATAGCCCAACTTGTGAAGAAAGTAAGCTTTTGGGGAACATTTGCCTAACGCAAGTAGATTATATTCTCATGCATTGTTTGCCAGGGAGATTTCAGAGTAGGCGTGTAATTTTTCTTTTTTTGTTCCCTGGAAGAGTGCTGGTCCATTCTGAGTTGTATCCTAAAGAGAGATCTTGTTATCAAAAGCAAAAGTTTTTTCTTAAATTCTAACAGAAGAAAAACATAGATTTGCAAATAAAATCAATTCAAAAAGTTGCAGTAAACATAATTTTAGTTAAAGCTATTCAATGATAATATACTAGCAAAGAGAAAAATTATAGGTACAAAGAATTTGAGTTTCCTCTTTGAAATGAAAGATTAGGCTTCTTTTTTTAATTTAGTTATGTTTGTTGTTAGAGTTAAACTTCTGTACACATAGGCTATGGCCACAGAATTTCTAGTTCTCAGATGACATTTTGAATTCCTGTGCGTTGTAGGAGGGCAGGGTCTAGAGATGGATAAAAGTATAGAGAGATTGAGGAGGGTGACATTTCTGACAAGTATCTAAACTTCTCTAGAGCGTTTACTTGCTGTACTAATTTTTAACACTAAGATGCCATTAATAGTTAGTCCTCCCAAAATTCTAATAATTCGCTCAGTAAAAAAGTAAATAGAATTGCATATCCAAAAAACCCAGAACACAAATTTTTATGAACAAAAATCAACATACATTAATATTGACTGTGCATATATATGGTGACAAGGGAATATTAATAAATTCAAAGACCAATCCCTCCAAAAAAAATTTCACACAAGGCCACATTCTCTAGCCATAACTTAATACAGCTAGATAAACAATAATGAAATGAGAGGGAAAGTTATCTTCTTATAAATTAAAAAAAGAAAACAAAACTTTAGATTAAGGAGCTGTCAGTGGTAAAATAATATAAGCAACAAAGTATTAACAAAATACTACCCAGGGAATTCAACTAAAATGATACTCAGGAGAAAACCTAAATGCATATATTAATAAAGAAGCACAAACTCAAAAATACTAGTAAAAGTTATAAACCCAAAGAAAGTAGCTACAATAAAAATTGAAAATTATCATGGGAAACTCAATAAAACAGCAAGCAATCAATGAAATCTAAAACCAGCTCTTTGAAAGACTTCCTAAAGGGGGAAAACAAGCAAGGAAAATCAAAAGAAAGCATAATAAACCACACTAGAAATTAAGAAAATATAATTATAAGATAATACATTTGGTTCAAATATTTAAGTATATTACATGTTATCAATAGAATACATGAAAAAGACTAAGGGATTTTAACTTATTGCAAACTCAATAAAATTCAGCAGTGAAAGCGACTGCCAAAAATGTCAATGCAAACTTAAAACTGGGGAACAGAAGTACACTGTCAGAAAAAAAGAACATCTTTTTAGTAATGTATTTACTTATAAGCATCACAGACAAAAAGAGACTTTTAAAAATAGTAGAATACTAGCGAGGGTGGGATGATTTGGGAGAATGGCATTGAAACATGTATAATATCATATGTGAAACGAATCACCAGTCCAGGTTCGATGCAGGATACAGGATGCTCAGGGCTGGTGCACTGGGATGACCCAGAGGGAAGGTACAGGGAGGGCGGTGGGAGGGGGGTTCAGGATGGGTAACACGTGTACACTCATGGCAGATTCATATTGATGTATGGCAAAACCAATACAATATAGCAAAGTAATTAGCCTCCAATTAAAATAAATAAATTTATATTTAAAAAAATAATAAAAATAGTAGAATAAACAAGAGGATGACCAGGCTAAAGAATGACCTAGAACAATGCAGTATATGAGCAAACATCAGAAAAATGGCAGACATTTAGCCTAGAAAACACTAGAGAATTTTAATGGCTTTCTTTAAATAGTGCAGATTTGTCATGTAAAAATTACAGAGAGATACACAGAGAAAGAGACAGACAAAGGTAGTGAGCAGGAACAAAACAATGAAAGGCCAATTTTGTCTCAAAATCTGCAAACGTTCACTGTTTTGGATGTCCAACAAAAGAAGGAACTGCCTTATAAAATTAGAACCTTTCCTTTCTGTCATTAGAAATGTTGATGCAGAAGCCAGATAACTACCTGTCAGAAATAACAAACAGTAGACTCCAGTGCAAGGTGTGATGTTAGATTACTTACATCCATTTCACCTCGAAGATCTTCTAAGTCTACACTGCTTGCTAAACAAAAGTTGTTGCCTAAGAGGAACACCGAAACTAAAACTTCAAATTTCATTCCCTAGATTTTTGGATCATGCACACTCAAGCTTAACAGTCTCGAAACTGCACATCTTTATTATGCTCATGTCTTTTATTTTTGTCTTATGTGCCTCTTTTTAGGCTTTTGTCTCTATAGACAGAGTACTCCTATTTTCGATCATCTTTCTTTGCTGTGACCCTGAACTCTAACAGTAATCAATAAATACCTCTGTTTTGGTCTAACAACTCCTTGCCTCTTTATCTATATACATATATAAACCAGTCTATCTCCACTGTCTTCCTAGCCCAACATTCTCCCAAACATTGCCTCAAAGAGAAGTCTGAAAACATTTCCCAGCTGTGCTCTCTACACCAAGAGAACACATCCAGCCTCATTCTTCCACTGAACCTCAAGTACATTATTCAAAATTGATATATTTCTACTATCACCATTTCTCCAATTCTAGTGAAATTCTTTACTTAGAGGAAATATATCCACAAATATACATTTTTATACTTCAACAGAACATATATTAAAACAATCATTTTTTAAAATCCCAAGCAATACAGTCAAAGGGCAACGGGAAATAGTTTGGGCCCCTGAAACATGAGTGTGCCTTTTATCACAGCTGACCTCTAGATTTTAAGTGTTCAACTATATAGTAATAAAGGACCAACTACCCTTCATCTAGAGAACTGAAGTCCCAACTAAAAGTAGCACTTTCAGGTTGCAGAAAGAACTTGCTTTTAACTCCCAGAAAAGAATGCAAAGGCAGAAAACTGCCTACTCTAATTCCTTCCCTCTATTTCTCTAAACTACCCCCTCTTAGCTTCTTTCAACTTTCTTACCTCCCCACTCTCGTCCCTCTAAAACTATTATATCAATCTGTAATATATCTTATCATTGGCCATACTGATACAGTGTGAAAGAATGAAGGACAGGAGAAGGCACGCTGTAATCCATGGTGTCACAAAGAGTCTGACAAGACTTAGCAACTGAACAACAATACTGATATATCAGTATGTGTTTCTTTATAAACATAAATCTTTGTATCTTTTCATGCATGCTCAGTTGCCTCTGTTATGCCCGACTTACAATAACGGCTATCATATTCATTATTTTATATAGTTCTTTATTTTTATTTCAATGAGATTTTTTGTATGCAATTTTTTAGATACACACAAAAATAACAATAAATGCTAATGTACCTTTCACTGAGCTTAAGAAGTAAAAATATTAGACTCAAAAGAATTTCTAATTAACACATTCTTGTTAGTTTTAGATTCTTAAATTCACGTCATAAAATGGTGATGAATTTAAATATGTGGAAATGGAAATGATAAAGGTGGTAGGGAACACTTGACCATGTTAAATGTATAAACATACATTATCTAACATATGTTAATGAGTCACTTGTGAAAACATAAGCATTCTGATTTTGAAGTCAAAGGGGTACATTTAAACTAAAACTTCATGTTTAGTAAGGTTACAAAAAGTCATAGCTCTTTATGTACCAGTTGGTGTCACTACAACTGAGAACACAGTAACAGGACTATGAAGAGACCTAAAACTGATCTCTATGTAATAAGAACATATTGTATGCATGAATAATCCTCATATATGAAGCCTACTGTTAATTTCAATTTAAACCTGAGGTAAATTAGAGAAGATGAAAATATTTTTAAGAAATCAAATCCAAACATGACATTCAGAATCTCCTTAAAATTAACATTAAACAATCTAGTAATCTTGGTATTAATAAAACTAAAACAAAAAAACTTCCCAAAGGTGAGAGACAGAGATAAGGCCTGAGGAGGTAGGGGAGGAAGAAGAGTTATAGAAAAAGGACCTGAATCTCTTACCTGTGGGCAGCTTGATACTGTGAAAAAGACTTCCTCTTCTGTTAACCACTGCTATTCAGTTCATTTGTATAAGCATAAAAGCTAATGCAGATTTCTAGATCAGCTTTTTTTTTGAGCTTAAATTCGTTTGGTACATATTCATTAAAAAAAAAATAGGAATACAGTAGATTGGCTACATATTAAAACTCCTTTCAGTGGTTCACATCTGTTGTGTAGTTTGTGCAGCAAACATCCTATCAACCACAAAAGCCAGAAAACATCAGACAGCATGTCAGTGAAGCTCACAGAACACTCAACGAACATCTTCCAAAGGACTGTTGCAAGTGAAGATGCCTAGAATCAGAATTCTTTTGTATAGCTTTCTATGCTGCCAACTATTAGGTCTGCAGCAACTGTGTGCAGTTAAGTACCTCCCACATATTACCCAATAGTATCAATAGGTACAAATATATAAACACAGAACAGAAACTTAAAAGGCTTATAGCTTCCTACTATTTCACTTATTCACTGGCAACTGTGGAGGTCTCAGTACTCTTAGCCTAATGCATCAACTCTGTTCTTTCAGTCCAAAAGGCTGCATTCTTATACATTCCAAACAGAAAATCCATGACACATATTATTTGCTGCCCTAGCACAGCCAGACTGCAGTTACAGCTAGCTGGCGCCAGTAAGAACAATTTACATAAAGCACTCCTCATTTCACGACCAAACTGAAGAATACTGCTGAATAAACCCTCCCCCATTTGTTCCCCAACAGGCACTGACAGGTTCTAGAATATATCTAGTTATCTATTTACTAACATGATTAAAATGCAGGTAATAAGAAAAAACCAACTTAGAGTTCTTATATAACTGAAATTCTAACCCCACTACATCACAATTATTTTTAACCTCTAGAGATATTCAAAAGCCTTAATTTGTGGCATAGATCAACATGATTACATAAATCCAATGATTGCTACTTTAATAATCATTAAAAATATAAATTATAATTCATATTAGCTAAAAGCTGTCCTTATTCTACTCTACAGCTGCCTTTCAAATTTTAATTAATCACTTAAATAGTAAATGATCATTAAACAGACGTGTTCTTAGAATCATATTGCTTTATGTTTTACCAGATAATAAGACAAATACATCTTCAAGTGTCACTATTATGATGTTTAAATTATTAGACATACTTACCACTGGTTAATATTACAAAAGTATGCACTCAATATCAACACTTAGGCATGTTACAAGTATCTACATAAGAACACATTTTGTGTGACATATTCTTTTTGAACTTAAATCACTTATGTATTGTTTTAATGGATCAGATCTGACTGGGTAAGAATTGAGTCATTATCTACGAAAGTGTTAGTCGCTCAAGTCATGTCTGACTCTGCGACACGATGGATTATATAGCCTCTGTCCCTGTAATTCTCTAGGCAAGAATATGGGAATGGGTTGCCATTCCTTTCTCCAAGGGATCTTCGTGACCCAGCAATTGAACCCAGGTCTCCTGCACTGCAGGGAGATTCTTTACCATCTGAGCCACCAGGGAAGTCCATTTAATATGCTAACTAAGGGTTATCCAAAATATGTTCCTTATTTTTTAATCTTATGTTCAGTTGTCTTAAAACACAGGTCTTAAATTATCCCTACTGTGCAATAAATAAGGCTCTAAAGGAAATGATAAAGCTATATAAAAACAGGAATTGGTAGACTTCTAATATGTGGATAATCTTAAATGCTACCCACATTATCTCTGATAAGCAGTAGTAGATTTTCTAAAAAAACAACTATACTCTCTTCTTAGGATCTGTGTTCCACCAGCATCATGTGAAGGGACAGGGACAAATATATAAGATCGTGTGACTTCATATAGTAGACACTGTGCAAGTCAACACTTGGTGGGAGGAAAGATTTTACACCAAAGAACAACTGATCATAAAATCTCAGAGTCAGAAATCATCTAAGTATTGTATTCATTCCAGTTTTAACTCCACCTTCTCTCTTTCTACTTTATACACCCAACTCTTTGAATAAATGTACTTTAAAATCAAAGGACCTAAAGTCCTTTAGTCCAGCATAAAATATAATGTTAATAACAAGTAGAGACTGTTTTTTAAAGCAAAATTAATCCCAACAATGAATTAAAATTAATCGTAAGAAGCTCAAATTTTCTGCAGCCTGCTTATCTAAGTGCCAAGAATGGAATTTACCACATTAAAATTAAAATTGAGAAACAATGTTTCTCAAACTAACAATGGTAAAGAATCAAGGCTTTATTTCCAATCCATTACAGATTAGTACTCTTGTAAAACACAACGAAGATGAGTTATCTGGGGGTGAAGGAAGCATATAAAATATATGCCTTTTATTCTTTGATATGATATAAAATTATTTTCTTAGATTGATATAAAATTTTCTAGACATTCTTAATTTTAGTTATCTAATGGAGGACCAGGAACAGATGAACTGGTAACTGACCCTGAACTGACCCACAGAACACATTTTGAGTAGGGTTCACCTAGCAACTACCCCTTCCCACCTCCAGCATTTTCAATTGAACATCTCGTATTTACTTCTATGTTCCTTTTTTCCCTGCCCCAATGTAAACTCCTTGAGAGCAAGTGATCTTGTATTCCAGCCATCAAAACAGTACCTAGCAAATTAAGAGGGGCATAATAAACATTTATTAAATTTGTTGATTCAACTGATCAATTCATAGTACATTTTTGTTTCACTGTATCATGCTGCCCTAGCGCAAATAAAAACTCTTTGTTTTGTCCCCTTCCGCTCTTGAAGGTCTTCAATCTGAGATTTAAACACCTTGCTCTTGGGCATTGTTAGTGTGTATCAGCCAGGGCCCTAACAATCCTCTCTCCCTAAACCCTTTTCTAGAGTACCTAGTACCCCAGACCTCTCAATTTCATAATGATTAAAACAAGAAACACAGAGCAAAACAATTCATGCTGGAGGGAACCTTGTGAGGAACAAAGAAACAATCTTACTCATACTTTATTTGTTTCAAGCACTACACTAGGTACTTTGTTTTGCCCATTTAAATCCCAGTATCAACTCTATATGGTACTTTATCCTCATTTTAAAGAAAACTGAAATTCTGAAACTAAGCAAATAGCCTCCATCCCATAAAAAATAATGAATAGGACTAATTGAGCATTTACTCTAAACAGGCATTATATTGATACTCTGAGCACTATCCTAACAAATAGAACATGAATTCACCTTGACCCTGTTTGATTCTAAAATTCGTATTCTTATCTGTAGTCCAACCACCTTCCTCATCTAATGGTCACAAAATGGCATCTAGAGCTTAAATAATTTATCCAAACTATGCAACTACTCACTAGCAGTACCAAAACAATCACTTCCTGCCTTCTACACTAATCCTTTCCGCTCTTCATACCATGACGCTGGTATGTCAGCAAAAAAAACCCAAAAACAAAACCAAAACCAACATCAGTCAGATGACTCCTCTGGGCAGTACTGTCTGGTTTACTTCAGCAGAGAAGGTAGAGGCCCTCAAGAAGATGCAGAAGCAACTCTAGACTTTTTTTCTGGTGTTAAATTCCCCCTTCTCATTAAACTCAAAGATTTATTGAGTAAGCACGATTTTCATTATTTCCATACTTATACATTAATGTCCAATAACAGACTTACAAATTACTAACAGAGGACACTCAGTGAAAGTTCTAACCTGAGCAATTTATTAAAAATCTCTTATGTGAATAAACTTTATTCTTTCTTCCAAATGACTTTCGCTTTCAGGACTGTAAGAAGTGGGAAAACAAGGGAGTCGATCAATGTTTCCTGTGCAAGTTAACTGGATTTTCAATTTTTCCTAAAGCTTTCTCTCTAACTTGAAACTCACTTTCTAAAAATGAGTAATGTTCTTCTAGCACATCACTGCAGTTACCAATGTCATGGCATTGCATGAACACTAAGAAGCTGGCTTACACTGGAAAATGTGGAATTCAAATTCACATCAGATCACAATTATACACTACCATGTTTCATGGATCATCAAGGAAGTCTTCACATAGCTGAGATAGTAAATCTTTTATACATGGAAGTGAAATATTAACAAAAACAAGTATATATGATGGCCTATGAAATTATCTAGTCTAGTACAGTGAAGAGAACTTTCGTTCCATTTACCTGTTCAGTAAATTTTTTATTCAATATCATCATTAAAAACATCAATAATGATATAACAAATAAATATAATAATAGATTTAATACAGTGATAACATGTAAAGAGAATTTATTATCACATTAAAAGACTTTGAGGAACTTTAATGTTCCTAGTTTGTATTTTTTTAACCACTTAAGTTTCAAATGAATGTCACTTTTTGCTGATGTCAGTGGATCTCCTTCAATCAGTAACCATGGTACTCCAATATAAAATCCAGGACAAGACAAATGTGCCGTATCTTCTAAAGAGTAAGCTGATTTTACATATGCATCTCTCCTACCACATGAAGTAGGTTAGATTTTACTTATGTTTACTTTCTTCTTCTGGATGAGAAGCTGTATTTTAAATATTAACGGCCACCAACAATCTGTGAAGTAAGCAGGACAGGGATTTAAAAGGAACAGCTCACAGGAGCCCAGAAGGTAATGTGAATCAATGAAGAGGACCAGCTGTGAGGAGGAGGCTCTGACTGAAGGAGACTATGTACTCAACTGTAGATTATTTTTCTCAAGCAAAATACATTTCTAGCACCACCCAATATTCTATTTCTAAAAGATGAGACATGCAGATTTTTGTGTGAAATTTGCCAACTTTAAGTATTAGAGTAATATAGCAGTGGATAAAGCATTAAAGAAGTCTGCTCGCTGCCAGTTTGTGGCCACTGAAGCAGAACTATACTGTAAGGACTCTCATCTGTACTGAAACATATAAAACTCTTAGGCCCTGAATTCAAGTTATCTCTTTAGAAAAAGTTATTTTCTCACCGCATGTGTGGACTACTCAGCCAGACTGGAAACGAAACATTTCTCCTACTTTTAATTTCTGCAATGACAACATTCTATATTGGCTTGACTTAATAAATACATCTGCCACTACCCACATACAGCTAAGGAAGGCTAATTTATTCAACAGAGAGGACCCAGGAGTACAAATATGAATGTATCAATTACCAGGTGGATATAATGGTGTTAGTTACCACTTCTGAGTTCTATAAGAAATTTCCCATTCTTTCTAAACACTTTCCCTGATCCAATCATATTTGATATAGTATATGACATCTGAGAAAAGAAACTGAAGAGCATTCAAGGACTACAGGAAAATTAGTATGCTAGATATCTGTGGAGTATTTTCTGGTATTATTCAAAAACATCATGTAAATTGCCAACATATCCTTGCCAAATAGATAGGATTTTTTCCTCCATTTTATAGATAAGGAAATGAGAGTCAGAAAATGTAAATTAGCCAATATAAGAAAAAGGTAGCAAAAGTATAATTCAAATATAGGTTTGAACTCTTGGTCAATGTTCTTTCTGCTACCTCAACATTTCTCTTGAACATTTATGATAGCAAAATGGCTTGTGGAAAGGGATAAACAAATGAGGAGGGCAAAAAGTGACAAAATAATAATGTAAATATGTTAAGTACCCAGCACCCAGATTTATTATGCCCTCAATTATTGAGCATAATAGCTAACATGGAATTCAGCATAGAAAATTTTAAAAGTGTCACCAATCCTAAAAGTAATAATCCCAGTGAGGTCAAGCTTATGTTTATAGTTGCTTATGTTCATAGCTGCAAAAGTGCAACATGGCACTGAAAGAATCAGAAATGAGTAACCACAGTGCATTGGTGTTCCCTCTTGTCTAAGTAAAAATCAGTGGCTTCATCTTGTGGAGGGTAAGGTGGATGTAAATTTTATAGTCCACAATAGAAATAGCTAACATGGAATTCAGCATAGAAAATTTTAAAAGTGTCACCAATCCAAAAGTAATAATCCCAGTGAGGTCAAGCTTATGTTTATAGTTGCTTATGTTCATAGCTGCAAAAGTGCAACATGGCACTGAAAGAATCAGAAATGAGTAACCACAGTGCATTGGTGTTCCCTCTTGTCTAAGTAAAAATCAGTGGCTTCATCTTGTGGAGGGTAAGGTGGATGTAAATTTTATAGTCCACAATAGAAGGCAAGAAGAATGGATCATTAAAATTTCCTTGAGGCCCTACTCTGAAGGTTAACAGGAATTGATCAATAATTTCAACCTAGTCAGTTTCTCTCCAGCAGTAAAGAATATAAAACCAAGTAGCTGGTTTAAATCCTATGCAATTTTTGAAATACAGTGAGCCGTTTGTACTATAAGAAGCCAAGAAAATAAGAGTGATTAGAATCACAGCACATTCACTTTCCTATTTCATACTCTAGGGCAAAACCTTACTGAAATGAAATGCACAATGGATAGAATCACTCACATCTATTGGATTTGTCACACATACTGGATTCGTAGTTCTTTTACTTTTTCACAGGCAAGCTCATATGTACATTTACATAAAGAAATGTTCAGATTATGAGAATTCATTACGGCACACAAAATAAGTCCTAATAACTTTACAAAGTAATAAATTAATACATAAAATGAACATACTGCAGCTGTTGATAAAACTGAGCTAAGGATCCCAAATACATTTTAGGCGACTGAATAAATAAATACTGATTAAGTTAGGAAAAAACAATAATGTTGCTAAAAAAGTTTAAAAATAAGAACAAATAAAAACAATTTCAGGGCAAGGCAGCAATTTGAAACTGTTAAATCATGCAAATATAGGTCTTACACACTACTTTCATGAAAATTTGAATATCATAAAAGAAATGAAAGATATATGTTCTAGAGTATTTTTCAAGCTGAATTCACAGTCCCTTAGTACCAAGACATCTACAAATAGGTGACCTAGATCCTAAAGACCATAATTGTCATACATGATCTGGTTTCAAACTTTCATTTTTATCATAAAAGCCTAATTGTTCCCATTTTATTAAGTAAGTTTAAAATAAGTAAATGTCATAAGTTTACATTATAAAATACTTACACAATAAATACACCATTCATATATCCCTTTTATATGCTAGGATTCTTCATAACAATTTAAGGTGCAAAAAGTTACTATTTTTTAGAAGCTGCTGTATTTAGAAAGTTCAAAACTTACTGTTCTATGTCATATTAGTCAGGGATATATTCATAATACTCTCATTGATAAAGACAGAGGGATGCACTATATCATTTAGAAAAAAAATTTACGTATTGCGATTTAAGTATCAGCGCTTTAATTATAAATAACTGTTCTGGTATCTGAAATAATACAGTAACAAAAATTTAATTCTCCTACTTTCTGGGTCACTACCGACTTACAATATCTCAATTAAGTTTTCTACTTCAGAACAACGTTAAGAAAGCTTTTTGAAAATTTTGAAACTAAATTAACAAAGTTACTGAGTAATTAGTTTAAGTATACTGGACACACATAATATCACTTAATTAACTAAAAAACTGAGATTTACTTCAGTCCTATTGCATAAGAATATATTAGATACAAAGAAAAAGGGTATCCAGACCTAGAAAATGTGAGCTATTTCTAAATTCAAAATCTGAATCTGAATGTCAATTTAAGCAAAAAATATAATGATAAAAAGTTAGCTCCATCAAAACTGTGAAAGAACTGGGTGGCGAAGAGGAGGCAGCACAATAATAAAGAAATGGAATGCATAATACAAAAAAAGTAACAGTGCTAAAAAATTTTTTAAATTTTTGTAACTGAGATTTTTATCCAGAAAATTAACATTCTTCCCAGAAAGTAACCAAACAATACCTCCAAAACATACAGATACACACAGACAAACTTAGAAAAATCACAGTTTTCGTGCAAAACAAGACTTATTTATGGCTTCTTTAAAAAAAAAAAAAATAAAAGATGAGACATGCAGATTTTTGTGTGAAATTTGCCAACTTTAAGTATTAGAGTAATATAGCAGTGGATAAAGCATTAAAGAAGTCTGCTCGCTGCCAGTTTGTGGCCACTGAAGCAGAACTATACTGTAAGGACTCTCATCTGTACTGAAACATATAAAACTCTTAGGCCCTGAATTCAAGTTATCTCTTTAGAAAAAGTTATTTTCTCACCGCATGTGTGGACTACTCAGCCAGACTGGAAACGAAACATTTCTCCTACTTTTAATTTCTGCAATGACAACATTCTATATTGGCTTGACTTAATAAATACATCTGCCACTACCCACATACAGCTAAGGAAGGCTAATTTATTCAACAGAGAGGACCCAGGAGTACAAATATGAATGTATCAATTACCAGGTGGATATAATGGTGTTAGTTACCACTTCTGAGTTCTATAAGAAATTTCCCATTCTTTCTAAACACTTTCCCTGATCCAATCATATTTGATATAGTATATGACATCTGAGAAAAGAAACTGAAGAGCATTCAAGGACTACAGGAAAATTAGTATGCTAGATATCTGTGGAGTATTTTCTGGTATTATTCAAAAACATCATGTAAATTGCCAACATATCCTTGCCAAATAGATAGGATTTTTTCCTCCATTTTATAGATAAGGAAATGAGAGTCAGAAAATGTAAATTAGCCAATATAAGAAAAAGGTAGCAAAAGTATAATTCAAATATAGGTTTGAACTCTTGGTCAATGTTCTTTCTGCTACCTCAACATTTCTCTTGAACATTTATGATAGGAAAAATGGCTTGTGGAAAGGGATAAACAAATGAGGAGGGCAAAAAGTGACAAAATAATAATGTAAATATGTTAAGTACCCAGCACCCAGATTTATTATGCCCTCAATTATTGAGCATAATAGCTAACATGGAATTCAGCATAGAAAATTTTAAAAGTGTCACCAATCCTAAAAGTAATAATCCCAGTGAGGTCAAGCTTATGTTTATAGTTGCTTATGTTCATAGCTGCAAAAGTGCAACATGGCACTGAAAGAATCAGAAATGAGTAACCACAGTGCATTGGTGTTCCCTCTTGTCTAAGTAAAAATCAGTGGCTTCATCTTGTGGAGGGTAAGGTGGATGTAAATTTTATAGTCCACAATAGAAGGCAAGAAGAATGGATCATTAAAATTTCCTTGAGGCCCTACTCTGAAGGTTAACAGGAATTGATCAATAATTTCAACCTAGTCAGTTTCTCTCCAGCAGTAAAGAATATAAAACCAAGTAGCTGGTTTAAATCCTATGCAATTTTTGAAATACAGTGAGCCGTTTGTACTATAAGAAGCCAAGAAAATAAGAGTGATTAGAATCACAGCACATTCACTTTCCTATTTCATACTCTAGGGCAAAACCTTACTGAAATGAAATGCACAATGGATAGAATCACTCACATCTATTGGATTTGTCACACATACGGGATTCGTAGTTCTTTTACTTTTTCACAGGCAAGCTCATATGTACATTTACATAAAGAAATGTTCAGATTATGAGAATTCATTACGGCACACAAAATAAGTCCTAATAACTTTACAAAGTAATAAATTAATACATAAAATGAACATACTGCAGCTGTTGATAAAACTGAGCTAAGGATCCCAAATACATTTTAGGCGACTGAATAAATAAATACTGATTAAGTTAGGAAAAAACAATAATGTTGCTAAAAAAGTTTAAAAATAAGAACAAATAAAAACAATTTCAGGGCAAGGCAGCAATTTGAAACTGTTAAATCATGCAAATATAGGTCTTACACACTACTTTCATGAAAATTTGAATATCATAAAAGAAATGAAAGATATATGTTCTAGAGTATTTTTCAAGCTGAATTCACAGTCCCTTAGTACCAAGACATCTACAAATAGGTGACCTAGATCCTAAAGACCATAATTGTCATACATGATCTGGTTTCAAACTTTCATTTTTATCATAAAAGCCTAATTGTTCCCATTTTATTAAGTAAGTTTAAAATAAGTAAATGTCATAAGTTTACATTATAAAATACTTACACAATAAATACACCATTCATATATCCCTTTTATATGCTAGGATTCTTCATAACAATTTAAGGTGCAAAAAGTTACTATTTTTTAGAAGCTGCTGTATTTAGAAAGTTCAAAACTTACTGTTCTATGTCATATTAGTCAGGGATATATTCATAATACTCTCATTGATAAAGACAGAGGGATGCACTATATCATTTAGAAAAAAAATTTACGTATTGCGATTTAAGTATCAGCGCTTTAATTATAAATAACTGTTCTGGTATCTGAAATAATACAGTAACAAAAATTTAATTCTCCTACTTTCTGGGTCACTACCGACTTACAATATCTCAATTAAGTTTTCTACTTCAGAACAACGTTAAGAAAGCTTTTTGAAAATTTTGAAACTAAATTAACAAAGTTACTGAGTAATTAGTTTAAGTATACTGGACACACATAATATCACTTAATTAACTAAAAAACTGAGATTTACTTCAGTCCTATTGCATAAGAATATATTAGATACAAAGAAAAAGGGTATCCAGACCTAGAAAATGTGAGCTATTTCTAAATTCAAAATCTGAATCTGAATGTCAATTTAAGCAAAAAATATAATGATAAAAAGTTAGCTCCATCAAAACTGTGAAAGAACTGGGTGGCGAAGAGGAGGCAGCATAATAATAAAGAAATGGAATGCATAATACAAAAAAAGTAACAGTGCTAAAAAATTTTTTAAATTTTTGTAACTGAGATTTTTATCCAGAAAATTAACATTCTTCCCAGAAAGTAACCAAACAATACCTCCAAAACATACAGATACACACAGACAAACTTAGAAAAATCACAGTTTTCGTGCAAAACAAGACTTATTTATGGCTTCTTTAAAAAAAAAAAAAATCTGAGATAATATACTGTTCTTTGTTTCTACAAATAAATAACAAGCACACTGAATTTTCCAACATAAAAGGAAAATGAAGTTAATCAGGGCCAGAAAAGCACTACTGTGGTGATCAAATGTTCTGGTAACGACAGAACATAAGATGGTGAGAAATTACAGGAATTTAACCTTTGACCTCACCATGCTATGTACTGTTTCCATAAAAGAAGCTTATAGATTCTATCAGAAAACATTTCAACTTCTTAGCAAGCAAGCTCTAAGTTCACCTTCCTATATAAACTCAGTAAAATGCAAATATTTTTTAATTAAAATGTTCAGAGATAAAGAGTAATTGGTTCTTACCTCTGGTCCTGATGCAAGTGACAGGTCTCCTTAGTGGCATAGTGGCTGCCTAAGCAGTTACAAAGACTAGGTTAGCAGCCATTTTGAGCAGCTGCACTGTCTCAGTTGCACTAAAGTGTAATTAAGATGGCTGCAGTGTGCACTCAAGAACTCACACAGTGGAAACTCAGCTGTGTATCAAACAAAGCCCCTCCCACTATGTCAGCCTGCAGGAAAGTGAACACTAACAGCTAATGCAACAAACAATGCAGCTACTCAGAAAACAGAGAACAGAAGGCAGCAAGCCAGTTGTGTAACATAATGCCTGCGGATCCCGACTTGCAATACAGAGTTTGGGTACATCCTGATCCCAAACAGCTGAAAGTCCATGCCACATATTAGCAGTTACAGAGATAGAGCCAAATCACACACAGCAAACATCAGGGAATTCGCTTGAAAGAAAGCCTCCATTTCAGTCCAGAAAAAAAAAAAGTCAAACTCTGCTCAAGGTCTTTTTTTTTTTAACTCTTTTATAGTACTTTTTACATGAAAAGAGTGCCAATTTTTATAATTTCTAGAAAATTAAGTTTTTCAAATCCTAATAATCAATTTCAATTTATAGAAAGCTAGTTAAAGATTTTCCCACAGAATCTAAGCTCCAAAGTGCTCAAATCTAGCCAATGGTTAAACCTTGCCATCAGATTTTTGACTCTTGACAATAATTTTAAATAAGTACTCGGGAGGACTAACAGCTAAAATGGCAAAAAAGCTTATTTTGAGTAACCTGCAACAAAGGCAAAAAAAAAATTTCTTCTAGTCTGTAGACCAGATGGTCACAAAGACATCTCCAGGTGAGTGGTTGGTCCCAGGGCAAATTTAATTTCATGCCCCGGCACAGACCTCTCAACATTTTGACATGGGTGAAAAGCAAATAAAAATAAAGAATGTAGACACCCTCAGGAGAAAAAATAGGAAGAACAAAAGGGTAAAATTCAGTCTGAAAATGGGTATATTAACAAGAATTTGTTTTTAGCATTCCAGTCCAGTTCAGTCACTCAGTCGTGTCCGACTCTTTGCGACCCCGTGAATCGCAGCACGCCAGGCCTCCCTGTCCATCACCAACTCCCGGAGTTCACTCAGACTCATGTCCATCAAGTCAGTGATGCCATCCAGCCATCTCATAACCCACTATTAAAAGAAAAAGGACAAAAGCACAGAAAGAACCTGTTTGCTTGATAACTCACATCAGCTAGGAAATCCATCTTTTCCTTTTCTCTTACTTGGTTTACCTTCCTAAATTTAGCTGCCTTGTGCTCTCTTGTCTCTATCCACCACTAAAGGTAGGCATTTATGAAAACTTGCTAAGGGTGTGGTAGGGATTAGCCAAAAGGAGACTGGCCCCCAAACTAATGATTGCATAAGCTAAGTGATGGGCACATGGAGCTCATTATTTCATTCTATTTCTGTATATATTTGAAATTGTTCATAATAAAGGTTAAAAACAAAAATTCTGCTTTTTAAAAGTCCTTATTTATCCTCCATGAGATCAGTCAGACAATGCTAATTAGTCAGTCAAACTGCTTTAAGTACTGAATTAGGGGAAGAAAAGTTGATATTAATACTTGATCCAAGCCACATTAATTCTTCAAAAATATAATGGATTCTCTGAGGGTGGCTCAGATCTATTTTTTAAAAGCAAGAAATTGGTAAACTGGCAAAGATTCTAACAGGACAGACATTACTGTAGCACCAGAATGTGGCTAAGGTTAATGGCGAAACAAACAACCAAAACATTTTGAGCTGCCTGATGAACAGCAGCTGATATTCAAGCAGCAGATTCTTTTGGAAGCTTGTTCTACAAAGGTTTACATTATGTAACATACCTTCAAGTGTAGGTGCTCCCCCGCACTCCTTAAACCTCCTATGTCTTGCCAAATACCTTTCCAATGGAAATACTAAATACTTTTTTCTCAATCTAAGCTTTCCAGGGCAAGCTATGCTGCTGTCTATTGGCTATTTGTGCTTAGTAGCTTACTTGTGTCCCACTCTTTGCAACCCCCAGGACTGTATGCGGCCCGCCAGACTCCTCTGTCCATGGGGATTCTCCATGTTAAGGACACTGGAGGGAGTTTGCCATGCCCTCCTGTAGGGGATCTTCCCAATAGCTCTTTTGCCTTTCAGAGCTACTTTTTCACCTAATTTAGATTTCAAAATAAGAAAGATAATCTAAGTTCCCTCCTTATACCAATCCTCCTCAGCCACTACAACCAATTTAGCACCAATTTATTTGTATTCTATTATCCCAAGACACTTTGAGCCAAATCAATAAATATATTGATTGTCTACATGCAAGGGGCTTTAGAAGACAAAGGAGTAGAAAAGTATATTAACATAAATCAAGATTTCATGTAAGTTTTATATACATTGTTTAAAGTAATTCTCACACTAACCCTACAAATTAGGTTTTTCTCCAATTTGTGACTGAGGAAACAGGCTCAAATATTAAATAACTTCATGAAAGTGCTAATAGCTAAAATATATTCTAGACTACACTCAGCCTATGCCTACTTGAGCTTTGTCCATCCCTTCCCACATTGGTTCTGTTTCTGTGCAACACGTAAACAACTTAGAATAATGGTTAGGCTGCTACTCATAGAACTGGTATCATTGCCAGTTTCACTCCTTATCCCAAAGAAACTATGCTGGTTTACCCAATAAATCCTATTCGCAATTCAACCTAAATTATCTTATCACTGACAATCCTTTTTTTGTTCTCCTTTCCCCTTATTATGCACAAACCCCAAACCATGTGTACTTGCTCTCTCAAGATCTTTTATACATACCAACATACTCAGCATCTTTTGTCATAAACATCTTTACATATGAGTCCTTATAGGACAGAAATCACAACCTAATTGATTTTCCACTCACTTCCATAGTGTGAAACAGTTTTTATTTGCTCCATATTTGGTGAGCTGGAATTAATTCCCTGTGTTTTTTAATTTTTTAAAAATGCATTTTGAAGTATAGTTGAGAGCATTGTGCTAATTTCTACTGTACAGCAAAGTGACTGTCATACACATATATAACTTTTTATATTCTCTTCCATTATGGTTTTTCACAGGATACTGAATACAGTTTCCCATGCTACACAGTAGGACCTTGTTGTTTATCCATTCCCTATATAACACGATCTACTAACCCCAAACTCCCAATCCCTCCCCAACCCCACCCTCCTCCCTTGGCAACCACAAGTCTGTTCTCAATGTCTACAAGTCTGTTTCTGTTTTGTAGATATGTTCATCTGTGTCAAATTTCAAAGCCCATATATAAATGCGATCTTATGGTACCTGTCTTTTTCTTTTCTTGTTGTTTATATTATGAAAGTACTATAACACATTTACAAGAAGATTTGGAAGATAGAGAACATAAGTTATATATAATTCCACTATATATTACAATTATCTTAAGTAAATGAAGATTTTTAGCTGGAGTTTCAATATCAAACTCTCAAAAATTAACAGAATAGACAGAAAGGTAGGATACAGTAAACCTGACAAGCACTATGAACCAATTCAACATAATTAAAAGACTTATACAACTTTACACACAACAGCAGGATAGAAATTCTACTCAAGTTCCCATAGACTATAAACCAGGAGGCACTCGAACATATCCAGGGTAATTCCCTGTGTTTTCATTTCTTTCACAAAAAATCTCTGAAAATTCTACATCTTTAAGAACCTTCATTTTTAGGATCTCAACTCTTATTCTCTAGGAAGGAGAATATGTCAGCAAAGTTTTTAACTGTCAACTTAAAAAACTCTGCACCTCAAAACTCCAAGGTGGAAAAAATATCTTTTGTAGAGCATTTTTCAGTTTTTAAAGTTTTTTTTTTTTAATAGGCACTATACAGGAGATAACATGTGCTTAGAATAGCTGAATTCTGAAAAAAAAAAAAAAGTCTACAGAAAATTACAAATATAATCATATTATCTACTTTCAAAAATTTCAATACTACTAAGAAAGAGTATAGCTTGACTATATAATGTCAGATTATAATCAACTTGTTTTAGGTAGCTGCTGCTGCTGCTAAGTCGATTCAGTCGTGTCCGACTCCGTGCAACACCACAGACGGCAGCCCACCAGGCGCCCCTGTCCCTGGGATCCTCCAGGCAAGAACATTGGAGTGGGTTGCCATTTCCTTCTCCAGTTTTAGGTAGAGTAAGTCTTAATAAACCCAATTAATGTCAATTTGTAAAAGCAAACACATTTGGAAAGCATTTCTAATGTAAGGTAAACATCTCCATGACTACTCAATGTTTTACCCTGTTCCTAAGCGAAACTAGCACTCTCATTTCACTCTTACTATGACCATGTAAAATAATGGTACTATAATCTCAAACATTTTATGACTAGAGAATATAATCATTTGCCAGGGGTCACACAAGTAGTAATGAAAAAGAACCATAAGAGACTTAACTTTAGTCAACTACTATACTTTTAATATATCACACATCACACTATTAGAAAACTTTGCTTATGTAGAATGTTGAAACTTCCATGGAACCTAAACAAATGGCTTCACTGTATTAAGTATAAAATACATTTTTATTAATTTTGTTAATATACTTTAATTACACAGGTTACTATCAACATTAAAAGTAACATTAGAAGGTTATTAAGATGGTTAACTGAAAACACCTCAAATCCCACTAACCTACACTGGAGGTATTTTTTGAAGGCATGAATCCTCAAGAACAAAAAGAAAAGTAAGAGGGACAATAGCTACACAGAATTCTGGGAACTGGAAAATAAGCAGAATCACTGGTAACTAACTAAGCAGTTCCCAAAACACCACATTCTAGGTTGCATAGGGAATAAGTTAGGAACCAGTTTGATTTACATGGCAGAAACTTCAAAAGACATAGAAACCAGAAGAACTAAGCACTTTGGAAATTGAGGTGAAGGAAGCAGTAGGATGGCATGACTAAAAACAAGAATATTAGTGAAAGCTGTTTGTGAAGCAGTGAAATCTCTAGATGTCCTTCCCACATTCTACTGAATACCTGCTCTCCCCAATCCTGGTAAAGATCTGAAAACAACATCCACAGTTTAAAAGGAGAGTAGTAACTCAACTAGTAAAGAATCTGCCTGCAAAGCAGGAGACCCCAGTTAACTCCTGGGTCAGGAAGATTCCCTGTAGAAGAGAAAGGCTACCCACTCTGGTATTCTTGGGCTTCTCTGGTGGCTCAGATGGTAAAGAATCTGTCCGCAAGGCAGGAGACCAGGGCTTAGTCCTTGAGTTGGGAAAATCCCCTGGTGGAGAGCATGGCAACCCACTCTAGCATTCTTACCTGGAGAATCCCCATGGACAGAAGAGCCCAGTAGGTAACAGTACATAGGGTCGCAAAGAGTCAAGCATGACTGAGCTTAAGCACAGCACAGCCAATGTTATGTGGCAGCCTAGATGGAAGTGGAGTTTGGGGGAGAATGAATACATGTATATATATGGTTGAGTCGCTTTGCTGTCCACCTGAAACTATCACACCATTGTTAATCAGCTATACTCTAACATAAAATAAAAACTTTTTTTAAAAAATTGAGAGTAGCATATGAAAAAGAGAGGGACTGAGTGCTCACTGAAGACAACCCAATCCTCTTCCTCCATTTATTTTCCAGAATGCTGGCAATAACATCCTTACTCTCCATGTGTGAAAATGAAAGACTACCTTCTAAGGGTATTTAACAAGCACAGGGCACAAGACCTTAAGTCTTGGGAACTCTCCAAAAACAGCCCACTCAGACCAGCCCATAATGAAGTCTAAAACTGACAAATTTAGATATTCTAATCAACTTTTTACTCCGCCACAATATACTATACAGTCAGGCAAGGAAGAGAAAGACAACTAAGAAAAGTCTACTATGGAAGACAAAAAATAAAACACATAGCCAGAGACTACACAGGGAGAACACTTCAAAAATAAATTAATATCCACATATATTAAAAGATGCCGCATTTGTGTGTCAAGAATAGATTACTACAGGCAAGGAATAAACAACAGAAATTAAGAACATGATAAAAAGAAAAAAGAAAAACTCAAAAGAAGGACCTCATGATTAAAAAAAAAAAATCTACCTGAGCAAAAAGACAAAGTTGTAAACAAGAGAGAAAAAAAATGTATCTACCCAAAAATTTACCTTGGAATGATAGAATAGCAGAAGATACCACCAGTAAAATCATTTAGGAAAAATTCCAGGATTGAAAGGCAACAGCTGCTAAACTGAAAGGGACTGATGAATTCCAGGACACAATAATAAACAGATCAATATCAAGGAATTAAAGTGAAATTTCAGAACACCTGGAAAGTAATAACAGATTCTAAATACTTCCATTGAGGGAAAAAAAATAAAAAATAAGAGTTGGCCTCAGATTTCTCAGTGGTAACAGAAGCAAGAAGATAATGGAGTACCTTTAGAATTCTAAAGTAAAATGATTTCCAACCTAGCCTTGTATACCTAGCCAAACTATCAATCAAGCATAAAAATATAAAATGGCAATTTTCAGACACACATGGTCTCAAAAAACATACTTCCCATATACACTTTCTCAAAAAGCTACTAGAGAATATGGTCCACTCCTCCTAATAACAGAGTAAGTCAATAAAAAGATAAAGCACACAGAAGACAAAAGAGGGGTGAGAGAAATCCCCACAATGGTGAATAAAACTTTAAGGATGAAAGTAGTGTACCAGATATAGAAAATGAGTAGGCAGCCCAGAACAATGAGACTTAAAAAACAAAAATGAATCATGATCCTTCCTGCCACTGAAGCTGGATGGGTAGGGGAGCGGGGGAGTGTCTTTTTAACAAACATCAAAAAGTCCTTAGTAAAGAACTGTACCAATTGTACTATCAGGCTTCCCAGGTGACGCTAGTGGTAAAGAACCCACCTGCCAATGCAGGAGACATGAGAGAAGTGGGTTCAGTCCCTGGATGGGGAAGATCCCCTGGAAAAGGGAATGGTGACACACTTCAGTATTCTTGCCTGCAGAATCCCATGGACAGAGGAGCCTGGCAGGCTACAGTCTGTAGGGTTGCCCAGAGTTAGACTGGACTACATCTCAACTATTATACAGATGAGATCATGGATACACACATCCTAGTATAAAGTTACTTTCATGATCAACTTCTGTCATAACTATATCAAGAAAATGAGTCAGGATTTCCACAATTCTATTAGTTCAATGTAGACAACTTTATGTAAGTAGATTATTTAACCCTAGAACGGAGAGTAAGAAGTACCTAGGACTAAAGTTTAGTTTACACTGTAGTTAACTAGTTGCAGTTAACATTTTATTTTTAATGGTCATATAAGAAAAGCACTATCTTCTTAATCTATCTTTAACTCTTAATTTAAGATATATTTTGTAGAAATGATTATTTAAATAGTCTCTTGATCCACTACCCTCAGAATTCAGGAGAAAAATATATTCTATGAAAGATCTTAATATAAGTTGTAAGTTAATAAATCATCAGGTTATTTTAAGCACAATTCTATAGAAAAATACTAAATATACTGACTGGCCTTATTTAAAAACTACTTAGAAGAATGATTAAATCTTGTATAAAGTAGCATAACTGAGTCTCTCTACTTTTTATGAACTCACATACATAGTTTCAATAAGAATTTGTTTTCCTTCCTTCCAGGATAAAAATGGATAAATCAAATTTGTAACCATGACCACAGAGACAGGTGATATTTAAAAACAAATCTCTTTTAATTAGTTATGACAGGGAACAGATTCATGGATACACACATCCTAGTATAAAGTTACTTTCATGATCAACTTCTGTCATAACTATATCAAGAAAATGAGTCAGGATTTCCACAATTCTATTAGTTCAATGTAGACAACTTTATGTAAGTAGATTATTTAACCCTAGAACGGAGAGTAAGAAGTACCTAGGACTAAAGTTTAGTTTACACTGTAGTTAACTAGTTGCAGTTAACATTTTATTTTTAATGGTCATATAAGAAAAGCACTATCTTCTTAATCTATCTTTAACTCTTAATTTAAGATATATTTTGTAGAAATGATTATTTAAATAGTCTCTTGATCCACTACCCTCAGAATTCAGGAGAAAAATATATTCTATGAAAGATCTTAATATAAGTTGTAAGTTAATAAATCATCAGGTTATTTTAAGCACAATTCTATAGAAAAATACTAAATATACTGACTGGCCTTATTTAAAAACTACTTAGAAGAATGATTAAATCTTGTATAAAGTAGCATAACTGAGTCTCTCTACTTTTTATGAACTCACATACATAGTTTCAATAAGAATTTGTTTTCCTTCCTTCCAGGATAAAAATGGATAAATCAAATTTGTAACCATGACCACAGAGACAGGTGATATTTAAAAACAATCTCTTTTAATTAGTTATGACAGGGAACAAGGACTGCACCTCAAGCGTAGAAATGATGCCTTGTAGGTCTTCACAGGAAATCATTATAGTATCTCTCTTATAACTTAATGGATTCCCAGCTCAGAGGAATAAAGAATATCACTTGTTGACAGACAAGGAAAAATGTGGGAATCTTAAAGAACCATGACACAGTACAGCTTTAAGCACTTCAGGTGAAAACTCACTGAAATAAATTAGAGGGCTCTTAGCTCCTAATCTTGTAATCAAACAGACAAATAAGTAAATTATATTTTATAAAACCAGCCAAGTTAATTCATATCAAACATATATAGTTTTGTTAAGCAGATAAAAGGAAGCCCTTCTATACTTAACAGTACTTCGTTAGATCAATAAAACAGTTAAATAAAACATCAAAATAAAGTAATCAAAAAGTCATTAAACAAACTTATATGGTCAAGTCTATGCCTTATGGGGTAGAAACTTGGTCACAGGAAGTGTTATGGAAGAAAACTTGACACTTTGTTTTGCCTCAGTTTTAAGCTAGCATGCCCAACAAGGTAAATAAGCGGTGAGGGATCACACTGCACTCTAAAATTACAAAAGAAAACAGGATAATTCTGTATGGACCTAGCCCCTCAAATAAATGACTTCATTTCTAACTTTGACAATGACAACAGTCTGAAGAATTATGATAAACCTTGAAGATAAATAACTAATGTGAGAAAATGGCTGCTTTTTCATCATGAGGCTGGTGAATTCAATATCCCTGAAAGATTTTTATTCTTTAAATATTCTAGTGGTGTTTTGTTTTTTATTTTTATTTAATGAATAAGTCCTAAATCTGGACTCTCTCACAAACCTTTGCAAATAAACTACTTTTCTGAATGCATATTTTTCCTACCAGAGAGTGGTATTATCAAACTTATTCTTTTGTTTTTTAAACACATTTAAAGTTTTAACTCCAGTAATCAAGAATACTGTCATTTTCTATATACCTCCTTATAATTCAGTTCAGTTCAGTTAAGTTGCTCCGTCGTGTCTGACTCTTTGCGACCCCATGAATCACAGCACGCCAGGCCTCCCTGTCCATCACCAACTCCCAGAGTTCACTGATGGCATCGAGTCAGTGATTCCATTCAGCCATATCATCCTCGGTCATCCCCTTCTGCCCCCAATCCCTCCCAGCATCAGAGTCTTTTCCAATGAGTCAGCTCTTCACATGAGGTAGCCAAAGTATTGGAGTTTCAGCTTTACCATCAGTCCTTCCAAAGAACACCCAGGACTGATTTCCTTTAGAATGAACTGGTTGGATCTCCTTGCAGTCCAAGGGACTCTCAAAAGTCTTCTCCAACACCACAGTTCAAAAGCATCAATTCTTCGGTGCTCAGCTTTCTTCACAGTCCAACTTTCACATCCATACATGACTACTGGAAAAACCATAGCCTTGACTAGACGGACCTTTGTTGGCAAAGCAATGTCTTGCTTTTGAATATACTATCTAGGTTGGTCATAATTTTCCTTCCAAGGAGTAAGCGTCTTTTAATTTAATGGCTGCAATCATCATCTGCAGTGATTTTGGAGGCCCCCAAAATAAAGTATGACCCTGTTTCCACAGGCTCTCTAAAGCTGCTCATGGATGCCTCTTAGTAAATATTCATGTCTTACTAAAAGATTCATCAACTGATTTTAGTCAAATCTGAAAAGTATGTCAGGAACAATTGCTAAGCATTTTATATAACTAATCTCATTTAATCCTCAAAATAAGCCTACCTGGTAGGTGGTATCACCATTTTATGTGTAAGAAATACTGTTCTAAGATACTGGTGGGCCAGACTCCAAGGCAAAATTACTATACATTCCATTTCATTATATTACTAAATGGTTTTAGGAAAATTCTTTGCTTTTTCTTAATTTGTTTGATATTTTTAATCTTCCAACTATTATATCACTTAAGTTTTACGGGAAAGGAGACAATCACACAAACAACACAAAATTAAGTCATTCCACCTTTTCATCAAACCCTGATTAATTTGCATACATCTGTCCTTCAGATTTATATTTTAAGAACTTACTAAATAGGTAAGCAGAAGTGTTTCTGTCTCTTATACACATCTAGATGTGTATAAGAGACAGTACTATGACCATGTAAAATAATGGTACTATAATCTCAAACATTTTATGACTAGAGAATATAATCATTTGCCAGGGGTCACACAAGTAGTAATGAAAAAGAACCATAAGAGACTTAACTTTAGTCAACTACTATACTTTTAATATATCACACATCACACTATTAGAAAACTTTGCTTATGTAGAATGTTGAAACTTCCATGGAACCTAAACAAATGGCTTCACTGTATTAAGTATAAAATACATTTTTATTAATTTTGTTAATATACTTTAATTACACAGGTTACTATCAACATTAAAAGTAACATTAGAAGGTTATTAAGATGGTTAACTGAAAACACCTCAAATCCCACTAACCTACACTGGAGGTATTTTTTGAAGGCATGAATCCTCAAGAACAAAAAGAAAAGTAAGAGGGACAATAGCTACACAGAATTCTGGGAACTGGAAAATAAGCAGAATCACTGGTAACTAACTAAGCAGTTCCCAAAACACCACATTCTAGGTTGCATAGGGAATAAGTTAGGAACCAGTTTGATTTACATGGCAGAAACTTCAAAAGACATAGAAACCAGAAGAACTAAGCACTTTGGAAATTGAGGTGAAGGAAGCAGTAGGATGGCATGACTAAAAACAAGAATATTAGTGAAAGCTGTTTGTGAAGCAGTGAAATCTCTAGATGTCCTTCCCACATTCTACTGAATACCTGCTCTCCCCAATCCTGGTAAAGATCTGAAAACAACATCCACAGTTTAAAAGGAGAGTAGTAACTCAACTAGTAAAGAATCTGCCTGCAAAGCAGGAGACCCCAGTTCAACTCCTGGGTCAGGAAGATTCCCTGTAGAAGAGAAAGGCTACCCACTCTGGTATTCTTGGGCTTCTCTGGTGGCTCAGATGGTAAAGAATCTGTCCGCAAGGCAGGAGACCAGGGCTTAGTCCTTGAGTTGGGAAAATCCCCTGGTGGAGAGCATGGCAACCCACTCTAGCATTCTTACCTGGAGAATCCCCATGGACAGAGGAGCCCAGTAGGTAACAGTACATAGGGTCGCAAAGAGTCAAGCATGACTGAGCTTAAGCACAGCACAGCCAATGTTATGTGGCAGCCTAGATGGAAGTGGAGTTTGGGGGAGAATGAATACATGTATATATATGGTTGAGTCGCTTTGCTGTCCACCTGAAACTATCACACCATTGTTAATCAGCTATACTCTAACATAAAATAAAAACTTTTTTTAAAAAATTGAGAGTAGCATATGAAAAAGAGAGGGACTGAGTGCTCACTGAAGACAACCCAATCCTCTTCCTCCATTTATCTTCCAGAATGCTGGCAATAACATCCTTACTCTCCATGTGTGAAAATGAAAGACTACCTTCTAAGGGTATTTAACAAGCACAGGGCACAAGACCTTAAGTCTTGGGAACTCTCCAAAAACAGCCCACTCAGACCAGCCCATAATGAAGTCTAAAACTGACAAATTTAGATATTCTAATCAACTTTTTACTCCGCCACAATATACTATACAGTCAGGCAAGGAAGAGAAAGACAACTAAGAAAAGTCTACTATGGAAGACAAAAAATAAAACACATAGCCAGAGACTACACAGGGAGAACACTTCAAAAATAAATTAATATCCACATATATTAAAAGATGCCGCATTTGTGTGTCAAGAATAGATTACTACAGGCAAGGAATAAACAACAGAAATTAAGAACATGATAAAAAGAAAAAAGAAAAACTCAAAAGAAGGACCTCATGATTAAAAAAAAAAAATCTACCTGAGCAAAAAGACAAAGTTGTAAACAAGAGAGAAAAAAAATGTATCTACCCAAAAATTTACCTTGGAATGATAGAATAGCAGAAGATACCACCAGTAAAATCATTTAGGAAAAATTCCAGGATTGAAAGGCAACAGCTGCTAAACTGAAAGGGACTGATGAATTCCAGGACACAATAATAAACAGATCAATATCAAGGAATTAAAGTGAAATTTCAGAACACCTGGAAAGTAATAACAGATTCTAAATACTTCCATTGAGGGAAAAAAAATAAAAAATAAGAGTTGGCCTCAGATATTTCTTAATGAATGAAACTGAAGATTTTTTTTTCCAAAAGTTATTTCACTATTTATAATTTTCCAGATGCAAAGTGTCTGTCAAATCTTTTGACAATTCATCCTGTGGGTTTAAAACTTCATGGTTAATTATTCTCTGAAATGTTCTGACGTGGATTATCATGAGTTAAATGAAAGGAGTTAAAACATCTTCTTCGTCGCCCCCCCAACCTCCTTTTTGTTTGGCACCTAAAACAAAGGGGTTCTGTTCTTTCAATAAGCAAACATTTAGTGAATAGTAAGGTAGGTATTGTGGAAAGCAACTTTATGATTTTAATAGAAGTCTTATACCTAATTAAAAGAGGTTTGTCTTTAAAATGCGATGTCAAATACATCAATAAGATAAAATTCCTCACTGCAGGATGCTTATAAAGTTCTACACAAGTAATTATAAACATAAAAGTTGAAAGGAATAAAAGCCTTCAAAAGAGATACAAAGTAGGGCAAAAAGTAAAAAGAGAAATTAGAGACTCCTAGCTCAAGATAACAATATCCTTTATTAGGCACATTGTGAGTATATTCTCCTAAACATGCTACTTTCCTACCTCTGAGATTTTGAATACCCTTTACTAAGAATAGCCTTCTAATTCTTCCTTTAAAATACAGTTCTTGTAAGGTTTCCTTGACCTCCATCTAACAGAATCCCACTTTTTGTGCCTCACACAAATATCTATTGTGTTATATTTATCATCTGTAGACAACTACTTTTACTTACTTATTGCTGCTGCTGCTAAGTCACTTCAGTCGTGTCCAACTCTGTGCGACCCCACAGACGGAAGCCTACCAGATTCCCTCGTCCCTGGGATTCTCCAGGCAAGAACACTGGAGTGGGTTGCCATTTCCTTCTCCAATGCATGAAAGTGAAAAGTGAAAGCGAAGCCGCTCAGTCATGTCCGACTCTTTGAGACCCCATGGACTGCAGCCTACCAGGCTCCTCTGTCCATGGAATTTTCCAGGCAAGAGTACTGGAGTGGGGTGCCATTGCCTTCTCCTTACTTACTTATTACTTACCAGTTAAGTTTTACCTGAAAGCAAAGAATTTATGTCCACATTTTTTTTCACCTGTGTATATTACAAAGCCCTCAAAAATGACATTTTCTATCTTGAAAAAGGTATAGTTTACTTACATAGTTATAAAGGAAGAAAAATAGTATCTGGGTAATTCAAACATAAACTCAACTTTGAAGCTAAAAGAAGCAGTTCAAACAGTCACTCAGAGTTTAACTACAGTCTTTCATCCTTTTAAAGTAAGTTAACTGGGAAGATTCAAAGATATTACATTGAGTTCTTGCAAAACTCATGATTTAATGTTTTCAGAGGCAAGTAGAAAGAGAAAGAATTTTACCTAATAAGATATTCATAGTAACTATAACTTCAGTCAGGAATCATGATTGTAAAGCTCTCAAAATTTCATTTCAAAGGAAGATGTGTGTGTGTATGCATGTGTGTTTACACAGTCAGGCACATCTGACTCTCTGTGAAGCTTTGGACTGAAGTCCACCAGCCTCCTCAATCCATGGGTTTCTCTCGGCAAGAATACTGGAGTGGGTTACCAGGCCCTCCTCCAGGGGATCTTTCCAACCCACGGATCAAACTCATGTTTCTTGTGTCTCCTGCATTACAGGTAGATTCTTTACCCACTGAACAATCAAAGGAAGCTATAGAGAGTTATAACTGGATTTAGGTCTTAAGATAGAGAGTCAGTTTTCAATATCAAATTATGAATCAGAGACCATTTCTCCAGCTCTTTAGTAGCAGAAAATGCTAACTTCTCTAATATCCATTCATTTCCTTCTTTTATAAAATTTTCTAACTTTAGCTGAATGAATGGTTGTTCAGCCAGATACTACATCTCCCAGCCTTCCTCTCCCAGCTATGTATGTTCCAATGATTACATACAGATCCGTAAACATGAATCAAACCGATATATGCCACATCCATATAAGGCTCTCAAAAGAATGACTGTGCACTCTCATTATTCTTTCTCCTTTGCCCTTGGCTGGCGAAATCATCCATGTTCAACCTAGAAACCATGTTCGACATACGAAAACCACAAATATTAAGCCAAAGCCACTTACACACCTGATGAGTTTTCCTCTGTATTACTTTATACAAGAAATAAACATTCATTATCCTTAAAACTAACAGTTTCTGAGAAATTTTAGCCTGTACTGTACTCCAACAGCTCCTGACATTTACTACCTAAAACAAAAGTGAAAGTAGACTGTAGCCCACCAGGTTCCTCTGTCCATGGGATTCTCCAAGCAAGAATACTGGAGTGGGTTGCCATTTCCTTCTCCAGGGGATATTCCCAACCCAGGGATAGAACTCAGGTCTCCCACATTGCAGGCAGACGCTTTAACCTCTGAGCCACCAGGGAAGCCCCAAAAGAAAACAAAGGAGTTTCAAAAACAGCCTCTTTTCCATTTGTTTCCCCATTTATTCCTTTTCTTGAGACATGTAATCTAATAAGGGTAACAGAGCAGGCACACATCTAAGCTGAGCAGTCTTAACTGAGAAAGAGCTGAGGCAGTAAAGTCATTCATTATTGTTACACCAACCTCTTTTTCTTTTGTCCCTGGTCCTCAAAAGAGCAGAATCTTTTCTTAACATCTAAGTTTACCCTTCTACAAAATGGAAGACATCATCTTTGACAATTACTGACTCAAGGAGAGATTCTTTACAGCTCTTTCAGTTCCAAGAACCTCCATTTTTACATCCCATTCAAGCTCTCTATTAGAATGTGAAAGTGCCATACACATAATTCCTGGGTACCTACCAAAACAATGTTTCACAAAGTAACATAGGGTTACACAAACAACAAAGAGAGGGAGAAAGGATTACACAGTTCCACATAATGACACTACTACCTCACATCATCATCACAGCAAGGGGCTCTCCCTCCCTCCCAAACTAAAAGGGATAAAACCAGTTATTCATAGTTATCTGATACAAAATAACACAAAACTTTTTAATAATATTCTGAACAATGAAAACCTGCAGATGCGAATAAAATATTTCTGACAGTAAAGTTAATAGATCATCTTCATTTCCCAGACATTTGTTTATAAAGTCCAATTATTATATAAAGACTGTCAAGCAGACACAGTCAACTGTATATACCCTTAGGTCAGCCACATTTTTTAGGAAGGGGACCAACGAGATGTCCTAGTCATTCTCTTAAAGATTAAAAAACCCAAAGATCAAAATTCAAACCTGGAAACATTCCATTATAAATCAATACCAATACCCTGGTTTTCTCATTTTGCAGCACTTAAAAACACTGAAAACGTTGCCCAGCACTCATAGTGTCTTCAGTACAAAATGGATTTTACCATACAACTTGAAGCATAAACATAGTTTAACTTAGGAATTCACTTTTCTGTTTTGAAAAAAGCTATAACAACAGAAAAGACCACTGAGTTACTCCCTAGATGGCATGTCAGTCTGAGAAAGAATACTGAAAAGTAATTTCTAGTCTTGCAATCTCTAAAGAACATAACAAGATCAAATGGGCAAGAATTTGAAAAGAGAAGCTCCACTAATGGATAAACAATTTCTGCATACAATAGGAAACTAAGGACATACTCCCTAGAATTATTCAATGATACTTATAATTTACTGTTAAAACATCACCCAATTTTTCTCTATAATGCCTCACAGCTGTTAGGAACTCAAAACTAAGATCTTTACTTTCAAGCTTCTTTCTGCATGTGACTCCTTTGAACTAGGTATAATATATGAATTCTCCCTATACCTCAAAACTTAAAGTAATAGAAGTCTTTTTAAACCAAATAACATCTAAACCTCTTTGCCTTCTTGAACAAATTTAACATCATTAGATATCCTCTAAAATTCAGAATTGTTAATAAGATCCTCAGTTACCATAATGAACATTCTATAAATACTGATTTGCCTCTAGGAGTAACAATTCCCAACTGAAATAACCTCAAAACTAACTTTGCAAATTTTTTTCTCACACTTGATACCTAAACCGCAATTCACAATCAAAATGCCAGCCATCACTTCCTGACCCTATCCATTTGGATTTTTCTAGTAGCGTTTCTCTCCTCTCCCTAAATTACTACTGTGCTGTGTGCTTAGTTGCTCAGTTGCACCCAAGTCTTTGAGACCTCTTGGCTTGCAGCCCATCAGGCTGCTCTGTCCATGAGATTTTTCAGGCAAGAATACTGGCGTGGATTGCCAGTGCCTTCTCCAGGGGATCTTCCTGACCCAGGGATCAAATCCATGTCTCCTGCATCTCCTGCATTGTAGGCAGACTCTTTAATGTACTGCAACTTATCTATTATAGTCTGGAGACATAAGAATCATAACATTGGGAAAAATTCTCAAGTAAGGGCAAAGGTCATACACAAAAAAGCAAAAATATGCAAACTTCTATAAGTGGATTTGCTTGAAAAATACCCAAAGACAAAATTTCTCATTAAAAAGAAAAGAAGAAAAGTAATTTAGGATCTTAACATGATTTCTAACTAGTCCTAGATTCATTTTTATAAAACTGATATTTTACCATTTGATTTTTATCTCTATTTCCTATTTCTCCTTTATACACATGACATGAATTTTCAACTTTGACTATATTCAACATAAATATTTTGGTAATTATTTTATATTCTTTCCTGTACTTATTATAAAAATATTTTTAAAAGTAGAATT
>SJYC01149332.1:0-36481 GCA_006408675.1 Madoqua kirkii | reverse complement strand
TATTCTGTCTGTGTGTTTCTGCCTTCTTGAACCTTCTGTAACACAAGGTAAGGGCTTGGGAATGAATGAGTGGATGGATGAATGGATGCGTGAGTGAGGAACCCGCAAAACAGTTCCCAGCTCTGCTTCCTCTGCTCCTTCCCATTACCGTCCGTCACAGGTGACCACTTCATTCATTCGAGAGAAAGAAGATTTAAAACCTGGCTTTATTTAACTATCTTTCCCCAGAAAGAAAAACCAATAAAGGGTCTTATTTTTTAAAGTGTAATAAAGAGGAGAACATACCTAGCATTCTATGACCCAGATTGCAAACTGACTGATTTTGGTAGGAAGGTATTGAGTTGACTAAAAAGTTCACTCAGGAACTTTTTGGCCAACCCAGTGGTATTTTGAGGGTAAGGAAGAACTGCCTTAGGCATCTTAGGAAACCATCCACTGGGAATCCTTTGAAAGCCCACACTCATGCATTCCACATTAAACATGCATAAAATTCTTGATGACTTGAAAGGGTACTAGTGGCGTGACGTGGTAAAGTCACGGTGATGGCCATATAAATCCAATGTATTTATACTGTCTAACTTGGCTCAAGGATTTCTCAAGTCCTCTGTCGACTAAAATAAGCCCTTCTCTACACTGACACATAGTTAAACGATTGTCTTAAAGTGTGAGGAAATAAAGATGTGGAAGTCCGAGGCTGTTTTAGTCTCTACGGAGTCTGGTTTCTAGCGGATGAAAGAATTCAATTCAGATGGTTACACTCAGAGACATTTCTAAAGGGGTTATTTACAGAGGTGTGAGCCTGATAAAAAGAACCAGAAAGGGATGGCCGAGGACTCAGAGATTTCCAACAGCAGGAATTTGCTACCAAGCCTGGAATGGAAGAGGCAATGGAGGAAGACAAAGCTCTCGGGTTCCAGAGAGAGTTGGAACTGGAGCATGGGGCTCCCCAGTAAGTGGTGTAAACACAGAGGGCCACAACCATTCTTGGAATGATGGTGCAGAAGCAGAGAGGGGATGGAAGCACGGACACCCTCCCCCTCCCTCCTCTGCCCATCTTCTGATCTCCCGCTGGTGCTTCTTCTTTTTCTTCCTCCTTTTTTTTTTTGGCTGTGCCGGGTCTTTGTTGCAGCACACAGGCATCTCTAGTTGTGGCAAGTGGGCTTAGTTGCTCCGCAGCACATGGGATATTATTTTCCTGATCAGGGATCGAACCCGTGTCCCCTGCATTGGAAGGCGGATCCTTAACCAGTGGGATCACTAGAGCAGTCCCTTGCTGGTGCTTCCTGTTGGGCAAGCTCAACGGAAATCCATTGTCTGGGGAATGCAGGACGTAGTCTGCATGGTTCAACGTGTGGAACACAGAGAGGTTAAGCAGGGTAGAGAGTCAGTTTTGAGATGGGGAGCAAAATGGTGGAGTTGGAGTAACCAGCCTCCTGGATTCAGGAAGGTAACAGACAGGATCCTGTAACCTGCTATTTGCTGAGCAGATTGAGCTGATGAGAAGGAAGTCTGTTGGGTGACGTAACTGTACAGAATCAACAGTGAATCTCCCCACACTTCGATGGGAAATGTCCCCTTCTTTTCTTTATAGATCTGAATTTGGTCCAAGGGGTGGATGGAGAGGGAAAAGAAACAAAGGATACCCAGTCCTTGGATGTATTGTATCCCATGAGGACCTTGAAGATTTTCTGGCAAAGGGATGCACCCTTATGTGGCAGGCAGCCTCCAGGATATCACCCCCAGCATCCTACCCTTCTGTGCCTCCTCCCGCATTGTTCCAGCACTGGGACAGCAGGCGTGATGATGCCTTGCTTCTGAGATTAGGTCCTAAAAGACACTGCAGCTCCGCTCGCTCGGTTTCTTTCTCTCTCTCGTGACTGGCCCTGGGTGAAGACACGATGGGGGCAGCTCTGTAGAGGGAGCCACGTGGTGAGGGGCTAAACCTCCTGCCAATAGTCACATGGATAATCTTGGGATTGGACTGCCCTCCACCCCAGACAAGCCTTCAGATGAGACTATAGCCCAACTGGTAACTTGACTTCAACTTCACTGGAGACCCAGAGCCAAAACCACCCAGCTCAATGGCTCCTAGATTATTGACCTTCAGAAACTGTGGGAAAATCGATGTTTCTAGTTTTCAGCTACTGACATTTGGAGTGCTGTGTCATAGCATGCGTCTGCATGTGCTCAGTGCAGTCCCTCAGTCGTGTCTGACTCTGTGACCCCATGAATCGCAGCACGCCAGGCCTCCCTGTCCATCGCCAACTCCCAGAGTTCACCCAAACTCATGTCCATTGAATTGGTGGTGCCATCAAGCCATCTCACCCTCTGTTGACCACTTCTCCTCCTGCCCCCAATCCCTCCCAACATCCGGGTCTTTTCCAGTGAGTCAGCTCTTTGCATGAGGTGGCCAAAGTATTGGAGTTTCAGCTTCAGCATTAGTCCCTCCAGTGAACACCCAGGACTGATCTCCTTTAGGATGGACTGGTTAGATCTCCTTGAAGTCCATGGGACTCTCAAGAGTCTTCTCCAACACTACAGTTCAAAATCATCAGTTCTTTGGTGCTCATTTTTCTTTATAGTCCAACTCTCACATCCATATATGACCACTGGAAAAGCCATAGCCTTGACTAGATGGACCTTTGTTGGCAAAGTAATGTCTCTGCTTTTGAATATGCTATCTAGGCTGGTCATAACTTTCCTTCCAAGGAGTAAGTGTCTTTTAATTTCATGGCTGCAAGCATCATCTGCAGTGATTTTGGAGCCCCCAAAATAAAGTCTGACAAAATTTCCACTGTTTCCCCTTCTATTTCGCATGAAGTGATGGCACCAGATGCCATGATCTTTGTTTTCTGAATGTTAAGCTTCAAGCCAACTTTTTCATTCTCCTCTCACTTTCATCAAGAGGCTTTTTAGTTTCTCTTCACTTTCTGCCATAAGGGCGGGTTCATCTGCATAGCTGAGGTTATTGATATTTCTCCCGGCAATCTTGATTTCAGCTTGTGCTTTTTCCAGCCCAGCATTTCTCATGATGTACTCTGCATATAAGTCAAATAAGCAGGGTGACAATATATAGCCTTGACATACTCCTTTTCCTATTTGGAACCAGTCTGCTGTTCCATGTCCAGTTCTAACTGTTGCTTCCTGACCTGCATATAGGTTTCTCAAGAGGCAGATCAGGTGGTCTGGTATTCCCACCTCTTTCAGAATTTTCCACAGTTTCTTGTGATCCACACAGTCAAAGGCTTTGGTATAGTCAATAAAGAACTCTGCATATAAGTCAAATAAGCAGGGTGACAATATATAGCCTTGACATACTCCTTTTCCTATTTGGAACCAGTCTGCTGTTCCATGTCCAGTTCTAACTGTTGCTTCCTGACCTGCATACAGATTTCTCAGGAGGCAGGTCAGATGATCTGGTATTCCCATCTCTTTCAGAATTTTCCACAGTTTATTGTGATCCACACAGTCAAAGGCTTGGCATAGTCAATAAAGCAGAAATAGATTTTTTTTTTGCAACTCTCTTGCTTTTTTGATGATCCAGTGGATGTTGGCAATCTGATCTCTGGTTCCTCTGCCTTTTCTAAAACCAGCTTGAACATCTGGAAGTTCACGGTTCACGTATTGCTGAAGTCTGGCTTGGAGAATTTTGAGCATTACTTCACTAGAATATGAAATGAGTGCAATTGTGTGGTAGTTTGAGCATTCTGTGCTCAGTGGTATCTAATTCTTTGTGACCTCATGGACTGTAGCCTGATAGCCTTCTCCATCCGTGAGATTTCCCAGCGAGAATATTGGAGTGGGTAGCCATGTTTTTCTCCAGGGCATCTTCCTGACCCAGGGATGAAACCTGCTCTCCTGGGTCTCCTGCATTGGCAAGCAGATTCTCTGCCACTGAGCCATCTGGAAAGGCCAGATTTGTCATAGAGCAGCACTTACCTACTGCATACTTTGAGGCCAGAGGCATTTGCTGCTTTTTGATAATGGTTGTTCGTGTGCATTGGGACTTTTATTTTTTACTCATGGATTAAAAAAAAAAATTATGGATTTTATTTTTGCATCAATTTTTGTTTTTTAGCTACAGCCCATTCCACGGACTGTATAGTCCATGGGATTGTAAAGAGTCAGACGTGACTGAGCGACTTTCACGGCCTGTGGGATCTTAGTTCCCTGACCAGGGATCGAACCTGTGCCACCTGCAGCGGAAGTGTGGTGTCCTAACCGCTAGCCTGCCAGGGAAGTCCCTGCACTGGGACTTTTAATTCTGTGCTTATCACAATCATTCACTAGCCCTGGGGGCTGTATTCTCTTTACTGCGTAGCAAAGTGCTTATTAACCTCCCGAAGTCTCAGTTTCCTTAATTTAAAATAAAGGTCACAACAATGCCAGTCAAAAGAGTTGGCCTAAAGGATTTGAAGCATTCCAAGTGCCCCAGACAGAGCAGCTGTTTAACAACAACAGTAACAAAAAAATTAGTTCTTTTCATGGATAAGGGAGAGAAATGGGTTTCAAACATTATGTATAATTAAGACGATGACCCTGATGGGGCGCGAGGTTGCTCACCCCTGCTGCATCGTGTTTCAGCTGTTCTTTCTCTTGCCTTGAAGACAGTTCTGTTCTCTCCCAAGTGCTATAATGCACAGTTTCCCAAAACACAGGCCCTCCTGCCAACCCCCAGTGGCTTGGAGCTTTGAGACACGTCTCCCTCCTGACCGTGGAGAATTGGCTGTCTCCACTCACGCCTCCTTGGCCGAATGGGGAATCCCTGATTTTCTGGACGTGCTCTGTCACAGCCTGGGTGGGAGCCAGGTTTTGCTCATGATTTCCATTCTCGAATGACTCAGAGATGAGTAGGGGACTGAGTCATAGGGAGCTGGGGGTGTGCAGTGGAATGCAGCTCTTGAAATCACTCAGGGTTGGGGGGGGGACCTTGGAAAATAACACCGAGGAATACAGGAAGGTTTCACTCTTGGTGGATGCCTTCATCAGCAGATTACATTGAATAGATGTAATACATTCAGTTGGTGAATTCAATTTCATCTCCACCCCATACCTCACCATTATATAAAGACTCCAGGTTTCGGAATCAGCTTCAAGGAAGAGGATACAGGGACTTCCCTGCTGGTCCAGTGGCAAAGACTCCACACTCCCAATGCTTGGGGCCCAGTTTCGATCCCTGGTGAGGGGCTAGATTCCTCATGCTTCAACTAAGAGTTCACCTGCCACAATTAAAAAAGATCCTGCATGCCGCAATAGAGTTCAGAGATCTTGAAAGCTGAAACTAATACCCATCACAGCCAAAGAAATAAATTAAAAATCAATTTTTAAATAAAAGAGGGTGGGTGCAGATCATCAAAAAAGAATGAGATTAATTTCTGCCAAGTGGGGCTTCATATTAAAAGATAAATTCAGAAATAAAAAATGAAATTATAATCAGTGTTTACCTGGAAAAAGAAGAGAGGGGTGGCAGGAAGAGAGAGGAAGGAAGGAAGAAAGAAAGAAGAAAACAGTAGGTGATGAAGAACAGCTAAGCCAATCTCTGTCATGATTCCTGTTCAACCTGGGAAAAGTCACCTACTTACCCCATCTCTGCCAATGGCCACATCCTTCAATCAGGAGAGACACCCCCACCCCCAAACATGATACAGACAGTATCATCCCCAAGTGTCCATCTTGAAACTCACATCGGCATTCATGACAACCATCCCACCTTGACAAAGAAAAAAAAAAGAAAACATTTTCATTTCAGTTTTCATCCTTCCCTTCTCCCCAAGAAGCAGGTAGAAAAACAACACAGAAATAGTAACAAGTAGCGGTCATTCTGGAGAAGGAAATGGCAACCCACTCCAGTATTCTTGCCTGGAGAATCCCAAGGACGGGGGAGCCTGGTGGGCTGTTGTCTATGGGGTCGCACAGAGTCGGACACGACTGAAGTGACTTGGCAGCAGCAGGAGTGGTTGTTCTGTGTCAGTTTTTCTTTTAGGCATAGAACAGTCCTGCTTGAAAAGGACAGTATAGGGTTGTTAAGCAGACAGAGGCGGGATCCCAGGATTTCTTCTTCAAGGCCATCAAGCTTTCAGGTTGATGTGTGTTAAAAAGAAAGAAAGAAAGAAAAAGTGTACCAATAAGGATGTTTAAATAGTGAAAAATAGGAGGCTATAAAAGTCCCCATCAGTTGAAGACTGCTGCTGCTGCTGCTGCTAAATGGCTTCAGTCGTGTCTGACTCTGTGCGACCCCATAGATGGCATCCCACCAGACTCCCCTGTCCCTGGGATTCTCCAGGCAAGAATACTGGAGTGGGTTGCCATTTTCTTCTCCAATGCATGAAAGTGAAAAGTCAAAGTGAAGTTGCTCAGTCGTGTCTGACTCTTTGCGACCCCATGGACTGCAGCTCACCAGGCTCCTCTGTCCATGGGATTTTCCAGGCAAGAGTACTGGAGTGGGATGCCATTTTCTTCTCTTAATTTACTCAATTAAGATACTTCCAGAAGTAGAATACGCTATAACCTTTAGCAATAAGGGGCTATATTTACATGTTCTGAAAAACACAAAGAGAAGTATGTGCACAGAATCCTATTAAGTGGGTCATGTCATGGTATAATAAGAAGAATGATATAGTTCCATTCCTGTTTTGAATTATCATCGGAGTATACATATGCATATATATATATATTTAAATAAGAATTTTAAATGTCTGGAAAGCTATACACCAAACTATTAACAGTAAATTGAGGGTGGTTTGGAAAGGGTTAGAAAGAAAACAGCTTTTACTTTTTAAAAATCATAAAGACTTTCTATAGTGTTTGAAAGTCTGACAATAAACATCTGTGGATGACTTGCAATTTTTTTTTTTTAATGAAACAGCTTAAGAAGTCCGAGATGTGAGGCAGAGTACCTGGGTTCTTCTGAGTATCCTACAACAAACTTGGCCTCTCTCTACAACTGGTTAGTTCATAACTAGTTTGTTGCAGAGACACCAGAAGAATCCAAGTACTCTGCCTAGGGATGTGGGGAGGGTGAAAAGAAGGAAACTTGGCAGTACAGAGAGGAGAGATCCATGTGATTCTAGTCCAACGGGTGTTCTCAAGGTAAATTTCAAACTCTGAAATCATCTGGGAATCTGTGAGAATGCAGTTTCTGGAACTCCAGCCCTGGAGATCCTGAGTTACAAGGTCTAGGGACAATTCTACCAGGACAATTCCATTATTATAATGTGTCTCCCAGGTGATTCTGATGAGAAAGCCTGAGCCAAGGCATTAAGACCCAGCCTCACCACCGTTTCCTGTGCATCCTTGGACAAGTTGGTCGGGTTTTCCTCCTCACAAGTTTCTGAGTCATTGGATCTGGGAAGGAGCTTGAGAATGTGCCTGCATGTGTGCTAAGTCACTTCAGTCGTGGCTGACTCTTTGCAACCCTATGGACTATAGTGTCCATGGGATTATTCTCTAGGCAAGAACACTGGAGTGGGTTGCCATGTGCTTCTCCAGGGGATCTTTCTGACCCAAGGATTGAACCTGTGTCTCCCTGTGGCTCCTGCATTGCAGACAGATTCTTTACTACTGAGCCACTGGGGAAGCCCCAGTGCTAACTGAAGAGAATGTGCACTTCGAACAAATTCAGGTGCAGTGGATACTCTTGATCTGGGAGCCATGCTTTGAAGAACTACCACATTACTCTAACAAGCCGTAAGACCATTGTAAGGAGCAAAGGGGAGCATATAGGAGAGAATGTTTGCAAACTGGAGAGGCTTGCAACATGGTGATTAAACAAATCATTCAAATACTACCTCTTACTACTTACTAACTCGACAATTTTGGGGAAAAAATTTCTTAGCCTTCCTGAGACTTAGTTTTGACATCTCCAAAATGGATGTCGTGGAAGTTTTTGCAGACACGCTACTTCTATGAAATGCACACAAACTATCTCACGGTTTACCACCCGGATCCTTGAAGATTAAATTATTTTCCATGCAGGTAGCATTATTTAGTACAGAAGGTGAGAATGCAGTTTCTGGGACTACAGCCCACAGATAAATGTACAATAAATCTTTGCTTGTATGACTCTGAGTGCTAAAATACTGTAAGAGAGAAAAAGTAATAATTTGGGTACCAGAGATAATCAGCAAGCATCAATTGAATGCCAAATGTATGCATATGGGTAGCCACTCAATGAAAGGATAATGTTGCTGAGGTCATTTTGCCAAATCATAGCAGGTAAATCAGACATCAGAGTCAGGTGCGTTGTGGGTAGAGTGGGTCATGTGACCTTGATTCTGAGACTCGTTCCTCCCTGGTCTGCAATTGGGAATCCTAAAACTTACCCTAGAGACTCTTGGGAAATTCAGATCATCAGCAGAATCCAGAGCTCTTTGGGAAGTCCTGCTTTTTCCCTTATGGACCTAAATGAACCTCAGATACTCTTCCATTCTGAGCTTGGTTCATCCTCTGTGTCCCAGTTTTCAGTCATTCAAACTCAGGTCCTTGTTCCAGTTCTGTGATTAAGTGGCATGATTACCAGCTGATGCCAGCAAGCTGAGTGTCTGTAGGTAAGCTCTGTACCTCCTGCCACCACTCTAATATGGGGGAGAGGGACCTGAGTTGTTGAGAGATACAGTTAGCATGTGAGAATCACCTGGTACATAGCAGATGCTTTTCTAATGAGCTCTGTTGTTCTTATCACTGAGCCACGTCCCTGTCCCTTCCAGGGACAGCCTCACGTGGCTCCAAGTGCTATCGTGCCAGAGGGTACCACCTTGTTCCTCTCTACTCAGCATGCTTGCCAGACTCCTGCAAGGCAGCCCATGACCCACCTAGAGGTGTTTTTCTAAATGTGGTCACCCACCCCCCTCATCCAGACCCCCTGAGAATGTTCATTAACATTTCAGATTCTTGGGCCCTCATGCAGACTGTCTGTATGAGATTCTCTGGGGTGGGGTCTCATTCTGTATTTTTAACAAGCTCCATAGATTCTAGAACACAGTAAAGTTGGAGAATCACTGCTCTCCAAGATTTGTGGTTTGTGCCTGATACAGAACCTTTTCTTGTCACTGCTATTTTGATGTGTAACAACAAGAGTGATGACCGTCATTATTATGTATTGATAATGTGCTGGCAACAATGTGGGCCATGGGGCCACAGCCACCTAGGCATACTACAGCCCTCAGGCCAAGTTCAGCTCACCCCCTGATTTCGTAAATGAAGTTTCACTGGTGTACAGCCACACTCATGGTTTCTATCTCGCTTTCTGTTGTCACTTTCACCTGCTACAAAGGCAGTAAAGAAGTTGCAATAAGACTGGAGATATGAAAGGAGAGGGGGATTGATGCTCTGGCTTTTTAAGAAAAAGTTTGCAGCTCCTGCCATCAAAGGTAGTGTGTCCATCCTACCACAGAATCATAGGCAGTTAGTTATTAAAAGTGATGCCTTTTGGAACAGTGAGAGATAATTTTGGGGGCTCCAAATCACTGCAGATGGTGACTACAGCCATGAAATCAAAAGACGCTTGCTCCTTGGAAGAAAAACCTATGAGAAACCTAGACAGCATATTAAAAAGCAGAGACATCACTTTGCTGGCAAAGTCCATCTAGTCAAAGGTATGGTTTTTCCAGTAGTCATGTATGAATGTGAGAGTTGGACTATAAAGAAAGCTGAGCATTCAAGAATTGATGCTTTTGAACTGTGGTGTTGGAGAAGACTCTTGAGAGTCCCTTGGACTGCAAGGAGATCAAACCAGTCAATCCTAAAGGAAATCAACCCTGAATATTCATTGGAAGGACTGATGCTGAAGCTGAAACTCCAATACTTTGGCCACCTGATATGAAGAACTGACTCACTGGAAAAGACCCTGATGCTGGGAAAGATTGAAGGCAGGAGGAGAAGGGAACAACAGAGGATGAGGTGCTTGGATGTTATCACAGATTCAATGGACATTAGTTTGAGTAAGCTCCGGGAGCTGGTGATGGACAGGGAAGCCTGGCATGCTTCAGTCCATGAGATCTCGCAGAGAGTTGGATATGACTGAGCAACTGAACTGAACTGAATGCTGGGAAAGATTGAGGGCAAGAGGAGAAGGGGGCAAGAGAGGATGAGATGGTTGGATAGCATCATTGACTCAATGGACATGAGTCTGAGCAAACTCAGGCAGGTAGTGAAGGACAGGAGAGCCTGGTGTGCTATAGTCATGGGAATGGAAAAGAGTCAGAGACAACTTATCGATCAAACAACAATATAGAGGAATAATTTCTGCCACTGAAAAATGCTAATTGAGAGAATTAACTGACAGACACAGAGATGCTAGATTTTGATCCTGAGCAGTCACTTTTACCTTTCTGTGCTTTACTCTCCTTACCTGAAAAATGGCTGCAACTGAAGCATTTTCCTTTGGCACTTGTGGGGATTAAGTGACATGGCTGAAGTAAAAGGCTTGATCCCTTGTCTGATGCATCAGAAGCACTCAAAAATCTGAAGCTGTGGTGTGTGTATGTGTCAGTTGCTTAGTTGTATCCAACTCTGCAATCCTATGGACTATAGACCGCCAGGCTCCTCTGTCCACAGGAGTTTTCAGGCAAGAATACTGAAGTGGGTTTGACATCTTCCTCCTCCAGGGGATCTTCCTGGCCCAGGGATCGAACCCACACCTTCTGGGTTCCTGCATTACCAGTTGGATTCTTTGCCTGCTTGAGCCATCAGGGAAACAGTGTTTGCATTCTTTCTACTTTGCTTGCCTGCTTATTTTTTTAAGGTGGTTTTAGTATTGTAAAGTCTTTATTGAATTTGTTACAATATTGCTTCTGTTTTATGTTTTGGTTTTATGGCCAAGAGGCATGTGGGATCTTAGCTCCCAGACCAGGGATGGAATCTGCACCCCCTGCTTTGGAAAGTGGAGTCTTAACCACTGGACCACCAGGGAAATCTCTTGCCTGCTTATTTGAATTGATTTACATCTTCCAAAAGTGATGCGTGTGCTTGCCTAACTTTACGCTAGAAAAAGAAGTGTGTTCGTCAATTGTTTGTTCATTTTGTTATTTTATTTTTTGCTATTTATTTTTATTGGCCTATAATTGCTTTACAATATTGTGTTAGTTTCTGCTGTGCAATGTAGTGAATCGGCTATATGTATACATATATCCCCTCCCTTTAGGACCTTCTCGCCTCCATCCATCTAGGTCACCCCAGAGCACCGAGCTGAGCTCCCTGTGCTGTCGAACAGGTTCCCACTATGTCTATTTCACTCGTGACTCTCCCAGTACATCCCACCCTCCCGTTCCCCCACTGTGGCCACATGTCCCTTCTCTACTTCTGTGTCTCTTTGCACCTGCAGAGACATGGATGGACTTAGAGTCTGTGGTACAGAGCAAAGTAAGTCATAAAGAGAAAAACTGAATATCGTATGTTAATGCATATATGTGGAATCTTTCAAAAAAATGGTGCAGATGAACCTATGTGCAAGGAAGCAATAGAGATGCTTGTTCATTTTAAAAATGCATCCTACCTCTAGCAGGAAGTTTCCTCCATCACCCCGCATTGCTCTGCAGGGCTCATGGTTCTACAAGCAGACCCCTCATGAACTGCTCTCCAGCTGCCACGTGCAGATGCAATGGCGTGTGCCAATGGATCCAGGCAGCAGCTAATTCTCGTGTCATCCTGGATGCCTTTGCACAAGTGCCTTCTCTGCATTTGGCCTCAGTTTCTCTGAAGGAAGAGGATCGGTCTCTGAGTCTCTTTCCAGCCTTCATTTCATGCTCCTCTCCCCTGGGATTGCAAAAAAACTCTACCACCAGTTGCACTGCCACTCCCTCCCCCTTCCTCCACCATTTGCAGCCTCCTGGATGCAACCTGCACTCCAGGGAGAGCAAAAGCTTGCGAAATGGAGTTTTCCTCTCGCTGGGCATGGCAGGCCTTTCAGCAACCCTGCGACCTGGATTAGGAGTTTGAGCAATGCCTCTAAACCCTGCACTCTATTTAATTTCCTTGATTTATAGCGAGGATTTCCCACACCTCCAGGGGAGAGAGACACTGCCATCCCCCGCTCGCTTCCCAAGGCAGAGCCTCTGATTCCTCAGCCTGTTTATCCCCACCTCGTCGCTACAACACAGACCATCTCCAGGGACCCTGGCATGTCTCTTGTAAATCAGGTGACATAGCTAAGCCCCGGGGTTCTCTCCACCCGCTTGGATTTCCTCACGTGGAGTTGGCCCCGGGTTCTGATGCTGCTACACGTTTCCTTCTGGGAAGGCAGCCCGGTGAATATGTGAATTTCATCAACAGCCCCTGGTGGGGTCTCCTCTGACCCTCAAGACTGTCACAGAGGGGAATAGGGACCAGCATGGCCTCAGCTCTGAGGACTCCTGGGCATGAATCAGCTGGGAGGTGTGTCCCAGCCAGCAGTGAGGAGCACAAATGCTTGGAGTGGGGAGTCAGTTCTCGAGGGAGTTGGCAGTTTTTCTGGGTCAGAGGGAGAGTTGGGAAGGAGTTCCAGGATCCATGAACACTCAGGACGGGGGTGGTTGGATGGGAAAAGGAATTCATTGGAGAACTCTGTCCTCCTTTTTCATGGCTGGAGAACATGTCCTCCTTTTTCTCCCTTAGCTGGAGCCAGATTTTGGCTACCAGATCAGCTTGTGTTATCAAGCTGAGACTGGGAAACTCCAAACCCAGGCATATTCACCAACAAGTATGGATGGGAAACTTCTAGCTGTATGTACAGTAGGTAGCCCCACAAACACCCAAGGCTCAGCTCCCACTGGTCCTTTGCCCAGACTCCAACACTGACACCTTGACAATTGTAATGCATTCCCCCCACCTCCAAGCAGCTCTATCTCCATCTCTCTATCTCCCTGTCCTCTCATCTCCTTTCCTTCGTTGTCATCCCTCTTCGTGGCTCCTTTCTCAGTCTTTCTCTTTCTCACATTTACCTCTCATTCTCTGCATCTCCCCATCATCCCTCTTTCTCCTTCCTCTTTCTGTCCTCTCTCTTCTTCTGGTTCTCTTTCTTCTTTCTCCATCACTTCCTATCCTCCTCCTCTCTTCTGTTGTACTAGGACACTCCTTCCCAACCTGTGGTCCACAGACTAGTAGCAGCATCACCTGGAAATTCATCAGAAATGCAAATTCTTGGGTTCCACTCTAGACCTACAGCATCAGAAGCTCTGGGGGTGAGGCTCAGCCATCTGTGTTTTCATAAGCCCTCCAGGGGATCTGATGGATGCTCAAATTGGAGAATGACATTCTCAGAGGAAAATGGTCATTGGAGGGGGGAAAAAAAAGTATCTTTGAGTGCTGATCCGATAAGCCCTCATTTCTAAACATGTAAAGCCCTCCTCTTCCCATTAGCTAATTAGGATATTGGACCACCAGCCTGGCTGAGATGCTTTCAGGAACAACGTCAGAAATCACACTCAAGTTCTCTGATTACTATCACCCTTCTAAATCCCTTAGGCCAACCCATATCTTTCCTGTCCCTGCTCTCTGCCTTTATTCTTCCCTCTCTCTGGGTGCTTTAAGGGGTACCAAGAACAGGGGGAAATTGAACCCTATGTCCAACAGTTCACAGTCTGAGTCAGCATTTTCCAAAGTATACCCCCCTGCTATTGATAGGAATATTGATAGGAAAAGGATTTTGTAGTCAAATATGGGTGAGGGGGGCTGCATAAACAGATTTGTTTACTGCAGAACTTTTCAGAGCCTAAGTCCATGGTGGGTTTCAATGTTAGTAGCATGTCCTGAACTTGACCACAGAAATCCATTTTCTTTTCTAAAGATTTAGTGATTTTATTCTGCGGCTGTGAGCCAGCTTTCTCTGGTTGCAGTGAGAGAGGGCGAGTCTTCGTTGCGGTGCATGGGCTTCTTCTCACTGTAGTTGTTTGTCATGTGGAACACAGACTCTAGGTGCTTGGGCTTCAACAGTTGTGACTTGTGGGGTCTAAGTGTGAGCTCCATAGTTGTGGCCCATGGACTTAGCTGCTCCGAGGCATGTCGGATCTTCTCAGACCAGGGATCAAGCTAGTGTCCCTTGCCTGGCAGGGCAGATTCTTAACCACTGGACCACCAGGGAAGCCCCACAGAAATCCATTTTCTTTAGGGAATTGCACACGATGCCCACACTTGGGAAATACTGCTTAAGGAGACTATGTCTTTTCTCCCCAGGAGCCTTATACAAATGCTAATAGGCATGGGGTGAAACAGCCAGGATGGCTCTCTGCAGACTATGCTGACCTTGGAAAGATCTAGGCACCAAGGGTAAGAGCATGCTCCGTAGATCCTGGGGTCCCTGACATGTCTCCCTGTTGGTGTCTGAATGGGTGATGAGCAGACTTTAGTCTTCAGACTTCAGGCAGCCAGCTTCACTCCATGGTATTGACTGTGATATCATTTCAGGATAAAGAATGAGAAAGCTCTGAGCATTATACTGTTTCTGAAATATGCCCAGAACTTACCCCTGGAGCTTCTATTTAGTAAATCTGGCATGAGGGCTGGGAATCGAGATTTTTTAAAAAACTTCCCAGGAGCTTTGGATCTAACAGTGAGGACTGAAAGCCACTCGTTTGCATGAATTTGTGCATGGTGTTTATGTAATGGTACGTTCAGAGAAATATGGGATCCAGAACTTTGTGTATAGACCAGAACTTTGAAATAGACCTAAGGGAAGGTAGCCAGCCCCTTTCTATAACATCATCACCTTGGAACCCTCAACGGGGGTGAATGGACTGTGGATTTGTTGTGGTGGGGATGCTGACATGGAGGTAAAAGCAAGAGAGAGAACTTTTTATTTCCCTACAAACCTGAAAGACACAAAATCATGATTTAGTTCAGTGATGAGTAAGTCTCTTTTTTCCTTGACAAAAGATAATTCAGGAAAAATACAAAATGTTTATGGCCTATTTTTTTTTTCATTAAAATTGAAAATAGTTTTGTTGAGTCCCGGAAAGGGAGAGGCCAGTTCTTACAATGGAAATGACCTCTGTCAGTGGTCTTCAATCTGCTTTTAGACATAGAAATTTTTTCTCAAGGGAAGTCTATGGTCAAACTGCATGTGTCACATTCAAGAAAGCTCTCTCCCTTAACAGTAGATGGGAGATCTGAAGCTTAAGTATGTGGGCCATTTTCCCATTGATATTTGGAGGCAATAAAGACATTTTTTCTAAACATACTGGGAAACATAACCTACTTTATAGGCCCCACAAAAAAGCAATGAAATAATTGGCATTTTAGGGACTTCCCTGGTGATCCAGTGGCTAAGACTTCTCACTCCCAAGCAGGGGGCTCGAGTTTGATCCCTGGCCACAGAACTAGATCTCACATGCTGCAACTAAAAAAAAAAAAAGTTCCACTTACTGAAACAAACAAAAAAATGCTGAATGCCACAACTGAGACCCAATGCAGCCAAATAAATATCTAAATATGTTTTTTAATTGGCACTACTTTCTCCCTTCCAAAATAGTATTATTTAAGAAGATTTGATTAATCACAGCATAGCTGAAGCTTTCAAATTTTTCAACATGATCTCAAATCTCAGACTACGTGTATTTTACAGACTGAGGTTCCTAGAAACTGCATTTAAAAAGTCTCGTTAATCTTGTAAATTCCCTTTGATTTTCATCATTTTAACTTTTATGGAGATTTCCTAATTCTTTTATCCTGGAATTTGGTAGAATTTATTGTTCCATTCCCCGAAGACTTTAGCAACCAAAAAATAGACTTCTATATGTCTTGAAGAAAAAAGTAACCATGGTAGAATTATTTGAGAAAACTAATTGGCAGAAATAGAAAAAGTGCTATCTGATTTTATTATTACTAATATTTTTACCATCAAAATAAAATAGATTGGGGCTTCCTTGGCATTTTTCTTGCCACCCTGGCCCATTGAGCTTTATTGGCACAGAATTTGGAAGGGTAAAGAGGAAGACAATGAGATGTATTCTTCTCCTGGGACTAAAGCGAAGCCTTTCGGGGAGAGTTTGGAGGACAGAAGTCCCTGAGCGTAAGTGGTGGAAGAGAAGTGAGAAGGATGCTGAAGGATTTCCAGGAAGTGACGTCAGGCAAGTGATGAACTTTGTCTGTAGTTCTGTCACTGGAGAGAGGATGAAGTTCCTTCTCACTGCATTTGATTGACTGTTAAAAAATGCTTCTTGTATGCTGCACTGCTCAGATGTGGACATCAAAGGGCAATAGCATTGTATTTAAAAGCAATAAACATTGGCTTAGAGGTTTCCCTGGTGGTCCAGTGGTTAAGAATCCACCTCCCAATGCAGAGGACACTGGTTCAGTCCTTGGTCCTGGAAGATTCCACATGCCTCAAAGTGATTCAGCCCAGTGTGCCACAACTCCTGAGCCATGCACCTACTTTCTGGCCTAGAAAGTAGCCTGTGTGTGTCCAAGAAGACCCATCACAGCCAAAAGGAAAACAAAAGAAAAAAATGCTTATAAAATGTCAATGATCTGACATCTCATGGAATCAGAAATAGGAGCGGGGCTGCATATTTAGATGCCCTACCCTGCTGTCGCTCCCTCTCAGTGTGAATGCTGCCCTGAGGCCCAAGTGACTCTGAACCTATTCCTGTCCCACCTTGGAGTTTGTTAGGTAGAACCCCTACCCTAGACTTACTGAATTGGAAGCTCTAGGAGGGAAGAATCCAGCAATTTTCTACCCCTACCCCACCCCCATCCGGGGATGTCCTCTGTTTGTGTGTGTGTGTGTGTGTGTATGTGTGTGTGAGTCGCTCAGTTGTGTCTGACTCTTTTCGATTCCATGGACTGTAGCCTCCCAGGCTCCTCTATCCATTGGAATTCTCTAGGCAAGAATTCTGGAGTGGGTAGCCATTCCTTTCTCCAGGAGATCTTCCCAATCCTGATGTTAACTCAGATTTGAGCACCTGGTCAAGTTTGTTTCAGGTCTGAAACAAATTTGAAGTTCAGGTTTCAGTGGCTGGTCCTCTGCCACAAACACCCCCTCCCTGGCCCCTTCCTCTGAATTCCATTCTTTACCCTTGACGTCACCCTGAGTTATTTGACAGGTGTGCTTGGCTGGGTCAGATCTCATGTTCTGAGATCAGAGTTCTGGGTTCTAGTTTGTCAGCATCACCTCTAAGCATCCAGTGACCTTATCCAAGTCATATAATTTATTTGTACCTGAGGGCTTCTCTGGCGGCTAAGCTGGTAAAGAATCTGCCTACAGTGCAGGAGACCTGGGTTGGGAAGATCCCCTGGAGAAGGGAACAGCTACCCACTCCAGTATTCTGACCTAGAGAATTCCTGGGGTCTCAAAGAGTCAGACACAACAGAGCGACTTTCACTCACTTGGTTTCTTAACCTGTGAAATAGGCATCATAATAATAATGTCGATCAACAGCAGTGATTTGAGTGATTAAATGACTTGCCACGTGAAATAGTCTCAACAGTGCCTGGCATTTAGAAGGTGCTTTAGACATGTTACTAATCATAGTTACCTGTTTGCCGGCTTTAAGAGGAGATAACACATCAGCTAGCTTGCTTGTGATCCAGAAAGTACCAGGCAGAAGGCGAGCTGCCAAGCAAGCATCCTGCTGTGTCCTCTTGGGTGCAGCCATCCGTGATGCAGGTCCAGCTTGTGAGCATTGCACCTGCTCAGTCAACAAGGCACACACTCTTTTCTTTAACTGAGCTCCTTATGCATGCCAGGCGCTAGGCCAGGCCTTGTGCAAACATTACCTCAGCTAATCCTCAACACCAGCCTAGGAGGAAAGGAATGTCCTTATGTAGTCAGAATGGAGGTTAGGCTCAGAGACATTTGGTTCACTCTTCTGGAGCCAACAGCTGGCAAATGACAGAAACAAGTTCGAAGTAGGTGTGTCCAAATTCAACATCTAGAGGGAAGGGACAGCAAGTCTCCAAAATAGCCTTTCTTTTCCTTTACCAGAAGTATCTTTATAGCCTTTTATTATAATGTGATCTACATTTGTTTTGACTGAAGACAAAAGGAGAAGGAGACAGCAGAAGATGAGATGGTTAGATGGCACCTCCAACTCAATGGACATGAATTTAAGCAAACTCTGGGAGACAGTGGAGGACAGGGAAGCCTTGTATGCTACAGCCCATGGGATCACAGAGAGTCAGACACGGCTGAGTAGGCATGATCCCACCAAGCAATATGGGAATGGGACATATATAGCCACTGGACATTTTCTAATTATTCTATGGTAGCAAGAATAACTCTTTTTGATAGTCCTATAGATGTCAGCCTGATCTTTTTTCAAAAACATACACATACACATTCATTTTTTTAACAACAAAAAATGAGCTCATACTTTGGATTTCTTAATGTCCTGCCATTTAAACTTACTATATTAGAGACATCCTGCTATGGCACTATCTATAAATAAATTTCATGTTTCATAAAAGCCATATGATATCTCATTTGTGGATTTACTCTAATTGATTTAACCAATTTCCTATCAATGAATACTTAGATCTTTTCCAATATTTTATACTTGTAGATAGCTCTATAGTAAACATCCTCGCGAGTAAATGTATATCTTTTTGGAGGATCACTTAATTATTTCCTTAGAAAGTACTGCTAGAGATGGGTTGTTGTTGTTGAGTCACTAAATCGTGTCTGACTCTTTGCAACCCCATAGGCTGTAGCCTGCCAGGCTCCTCTGTCCACGGGATTTCCCAGGCACGAATACTGGAGTGGGTTGCCATTTCCTTCTCCAGGAGATCATCCCCACCCAAAGATGGAATCCGTGTGTCTTGCGTTGGCAGGCGGATTCTTTACTACCGAGCCACCAGGCTTTTATTACAGAATTTTCCAAATTTCCCTGAAAAAAATATAATACCTGCTTTCTACCTTAATCGGCAGTTTAAGTGTCTATAATTCTATGAGACAGATGCGGGGATATCTCTTCCTCTTCTGAGGCCAGCTTATCAAAAGGGTAAATCTCCATGGTCCTCCATGTTTGCTAAAACATCATATGGATTTAACACTAGATCTCTTTGCTTCTCCTGGCTTTGCCCCATTCCAAGATCATTTGCCAAATGTCAATTGCCAGTATTTCCCAGGCAAAAGCTGAGATTCTTGGCAGGGTTTTCTGTTTGACCTTGTGTTCCTCCATGTGTAAATAGGTTGTTCTGTAATTATAATTCATGATGTTTGCATGTAATAGAGGTCTTGCCCCAGAAGTGTTAACTTCATTGGATACCAACCACAGGTTTTTTTTTTTCTTCCAAATCACCACCCCCCTCCCAAAAATAGAAAAAGGAAAAGAAATTACCAAGACTACAGACAGACCTTTATTTCTAATATGTTGCCTGAGCACTTGTATTAAGTCATGTTTTCTCTGGCCAGAACTACCCTGTGTTTTTTTTTTTTTTTTTTCTGTCAGTTTAGCCTATAAATGAAGTGAAGTTACTGCCCTTATTAAAATGGAACATTGTGCCCTCGGTTTGCTCTTAACGGGTGGGAAAACCCCATTAAGTGTTTGTGAAATATGTCTTAAATACAGGAATTTTAATCTAGTGGTCTAATAAATCCCTCTCTTCTACTCAAATGAAAGTCTTAGGTTTTCCGGCATCTCTTCGGTTATTTGTTCACCAAAACTTTCTTACATAAACCTGACCCTGAGAGCTCTGGTTTGAGAATGTTTCTTCCACTGGGGTATGTATAGATATATATGTATGCTTTATATATATATAAAGCATATCTTTCAACGAATCAGGAACTTTGTCAGGTGTATTTCATGGTAAGATACTTGTTTAGAAATGTGCCTGGAATTCTTTCTCTTTTCGGGCAAAATCCATGAAATCTCTATGACTGCTCCAGAATGCGACAACTCATAATATTATAAGACCTAAGTCCTCATAATATTTGAAGTCTGTTCTTTTGCTGCAAGTTTTGACGGCCAGCTAAAAAAGTACACTCTCCTTTTAAAGCATAGTTCATGAGAGTTGGAATGTTTCTCCTTCAGCACAAGTACCAAAGAACACCAAGCTGGACCTCAGTCTATGAATTCAGCTCTCCTACGTATTTCTGTTGACTGGTTTTTTCTTTTGGCTAGAGTGTTTATTAGGAAACTCTGGGTGTATTGGCTGGAGGTGTATTTCATCTTCATATTGGGTGCAACAGGGGGACGTGTCATTTATTATATTTGTGAAAAAGGAAAGTTTTGTTTTAACTCTGGCTGTGCATGCGTGCTCAGTCATGCCTGACTCTTTGCAAACCCATGGACTGTAGCCCTCCGGGCTCCTCTGTCTGTGGGATTCTCCAGGCAAGAAGACTGGAATGGGATGCTATTCCCTTCTCCAGGGGATCCTGCTGATGCAGAGATGGAACCCACATCTCTTTTACGTCCTTCATTGGTAGGTGGATTCTTTCCCAATAGCGCCACCTGGGAAGCCCTAACTCTGACTACTTTTATGTTTATTTCCTAAAATCAAAGGCATTTCTAATATAACCAAATTATAACCATCAATAAATATCAGGAAGCTAATGCTGATACACTGTCACCATATAGTTCTCAATCAAGTTCCTCTCAATGTTGTGTTTGTAGTCAAAGGACCCAATTCAGAATTGTCACACTTAGTTTTTTATGTCTCTTTCATCTTCCTTCATTCCAGAGCAATTCTTTGGTGTCTTCTTGACTTTTGTGTGTGGCCACTCCAATTCAGCAGAATGGGACAAAATATACTTCAACGTTAACCATTTCAGTGGGGATCCCACCTATATTATGATTTTTAACACTGGAAATAGGAAGGGAGCATGTTCTGGCTACCATCTGGAATGAATATTACTCCAAAAGTTCACTTGAATCCATGGACATAATGTAATTTATTTCCTCTTGCCAAAGTGGTAGGTCTCATCACTTATGGATGCATTTCTCTCTCTCTTTTTTCCCCTGTTTATTCATTCAAAATATTTGAATGTCTATTAAATGTAAGAGAAAGAAGCCATGTGTGTACATTCCCACTGAATCTGAGCCTCAGAATCCTTCTCAACACAGTGTCCTGGGCAACCCGAACCCATTTTTCTCCATTGGCACTCTAGAGGAAAATAAATGAGAAACCACTTGTGTGTGGCCGAGATTCCCACACACCATGTGAAACAGGGCCTTGTGTGCAGAAAATACTTGTTGAATGGATTTAACTTGGCATCAAAATTGCCTTTCCTTTCAAGGTGGGAGAGAAGAAGAGTCAAAGAGGAAAAATAAAACTGAGGGGAAAAAACACATTCTATAATATTGAGTCAAAAATGCACTTGTGCCCTTTGTTGCTTTTTCCAGATGGCAAGGAGGAAAGGCGTCTGGAAAATTTGAGTTGCTGAAAGCTGGAATTGTCCCAGATACTATTATGCAAATAAAAGAGGAAGTGGGATTGAGTTCATGAATCCTGACTAAGAAAACCTTTAATGATTTTTTTCAGTTTGTGATTTTAGAGAGCATTCCTTCAAATCAGTGGGGATTCCCTGGTGGCTCAGCTGGTTAAGGATCTGTGTGCAATGCAGGAGACCCAGGTTCAATCCCTGGGTCAAGAAGATCCTCTAGAGATCTTCTAGACAACCCAGTCCAGTATTCTTGCCTGGAGAATTCCATGTACAGAGGAGCCTGACCGGCTACAGTCCATGGGTTTGCAAAAAGTTAGACATGACTGAGCGACTAACACTTACACTTTGACTTCGATCAGTACTGCTGAAGTTCTCTTTCAGAGATTGGACACTTCTCCTGAAGATTCTGCCATAGTTCAGAGTATTTGTAGAAGTCGTTTTTTGGGGAGTGGGATGTGGGGAAGAGGAGTATATACTTCAGATTCTTGCTCAATTTTTTTGGCCAGTTTCTTTCTTGGTGGCTAGATCTGCTAACTCTGAGGATTCCTTTAACCTGGGGAAAGAGTCAAATATCACTCAGGGAGAAGCATTAAGAATAAAACGGATGATTCACTTAGTTACACTCATCTGAGGTCAAACACTAAGATGCAAACATGAATTTTTAAAAAAATGAATGAACAGCATAATTATAGTGCGGTTCGTGCCTTACTTTGAAATGTCCATTTAGACATTTCCCAAGGCCATTCCCCAAGAGGAATTCCAAGAGTCCATGGGGTGATGGCATCTCATTTGTTCTGAAAATACCCTTGGAAGGGGTCTTTCTTGGAAAGTGGTCCCTCTGATGAACTCCTTGTGGCTATGTAACTAAAAACCTATACTGTCACTTTATCATTGCTTTACATTTCCTTCTCAGCTAGCGCCTGGAAAAGAGGGGCTCCGAAGACCGGAAGATAATTCACAGCCGGACTTTCCTGGCAGTCCAGGGGCTTAGACTCCATGCTTCCACTGCAGGGCTCAGGGGTTCCATCCCTGGTCGGGGAACTAAGATCCCACATGCATCGTGGTGTAGTCAAAAAAATAATAAATTTCAAAAAGGAAGACAATTTGTGGTAACAAGATAGGGGAGAGGGAAAAGGAAGGAAATCGACCAAAAATTGGGCCCTGGGGGTGTCGGGGGAACCTGAGTTTGGCCACGTTCCGTTGCCTTTCGGCTTCTGCGAGGCTGGCGCTCCTGGGCTCAGAGCTGTCTGACCTGTGGATGGCCGGAAGCCGACTATGACAGAGGCCTGAGATATTGCAGATCGGGTTGGGGAAGGGTCAAAATCATTAGTCACAGGAGATGAGAGGAGGAGGAGGAGGTGAGGAAATGAGTGCAACGGACACAGCTTCAGTGTTGAAGCCTTGAGAACCAGTTCTGAAGACTCTAGAGCCTTCTTTTCTTAAGTCACTCTTCCCTAGAAGTCCTCCTCACCTCTGCCGAACTCCATCATCCGCTCCAAACTCCTAGCTCCTCTCTCTTTCTCTGCTCCTACTGATTCTCTCTCTGCGTGAATTCTATGCATTCACTAGCTCTGTTTCTTTCTTTCTTTTTTTTTTCAGCAGCCTCTGCAAAGGCTTGATGCTTACCGACTGGCTTTTCCCCCCCTCTCATTGTGATTGGGTGGGTCGGGTGGGAGACAAGCCAAGAAGAAAGGAGGGACTTTTCGAAAGTCTTTTTATTACCTGTGTTGTGGCCCTAAACCTCCCCTTCCCCATCACTTGGTCAACTTTGAAATTAATTAATGCACAGCTCAGAGAATGCAGGCTTTATATAATAAAACCTCTCCCTCGTTCTGCCCTGCCTCTGAACCCTTGCCTGGACGTTTTCGTGAATTCGAAGCTGTTGACAGGAGGTGGATTGACAACCCTTGATTTGGGAGGCCTCCTTCTTTGACTGAAGACAGGTAGAAACAGTGTAGGCAGCTGCACGCAAAACACTCCTGCTTTCCTTCTTCCCCTCTCCTGGCCACGCCCAACGTTGGGGGCGGGGCGGAGCGCAGATGCCCACCCCCTCTCAGGGGAGACTTAGTGTTGGACGCTGGGGATTCTTGAGATCCCTCCTCCCCTCTTCGCTGCTCACATTATAATCATCTGGGAGGTTTTAGATCTGATGTCCAGGCAATACCCCAGACCGACTGAATTAGAATCTCTAGAGGCGGGACCCATGCATCAATTATTTTAAAAACTCTCCAAGTGATTCCGAGGAGCAGCTAAGTTTGAAGACCAACAGTCTAGACCTGTGCTTCTCAACCTTTAACCTGCAAAAGAATATCCTCTGGGGATGTAGATGAAATGGAGATTCTAATGCAGTAGGTCCAGGATGGAATCTGAGGCTTCCGCATTTCTCATTTGCTCCCAGGGGGAGCGTGGAGGGGGTGAGGTGTGGGGTGGGAGGCAGAAGGTGATGGTGATGATGATGCCACTTCTGCTCTTTGAGGAGCAAGGTCCTAGAGCAATGCTGTGAATCAGAATGGCGCAAGAGACCTGTTAAAATTACGGATTCCTGGGCTCCATCCTCAGAATTCCTGCTTTAGTAGGTCTACATTAGAGGCCTGAGAATTTGCATAGCTAATAATTTCCCTTTGCTGCTGGTCCAGGGACCACACTTTGAGAACCACTGGCCTAGTCTGTCTCAGTAATGCCCCCCTGCTGGTCTCCCAGAGCTCCTGCACTGACTTGATTGTTCAGTTCAGTTCAGTCGCTCAGTTGTGTCTGACTCTTTGAGACCCCATAGACTGCAGCACGCCAGGCCTCCCTGTCCATCACCAACTCCTGGAATTTACTCAAACTCGTGTCTGTTGAGTCGGTGATGCCATCCAACCATCTCATCCTCTGTTGTCCCCTTCTCCTCTTGCTTTCAATCTTTCCCAGCATCAGGGTCTTTTCAAATGAGTCGGCTCTTTGCATCAGCTGGCCAAAGTATTGGAGTTTCAGCTTCAACATCAGTCCTTCCAGTGAATACCTGGGACTGATCTCCTTTAGGATGCACTACTGGTTGGATCTCCTTGCAGTCCAAGGGACTCTCAAGAATCTTCTCCAACACCACAGTTCAAAAGCATCAATCCTTCGGTGCTCAGCTTTCTTTATAATCTAACTCTCACATCCATACATGACTACTGGAAAAACCATAGCCTTGACTAGACGACCCTTTGTTGACAAAGTATTGTCTCTGCTTTTTAATATGCTGTCTGGGTTGGTCATAACTTTCCCTCCAAGGAGTGCTTTATTGTAGCCATTGCTAATTCAATCAGTTCAATCAGCCATTATTTACTGAGGACAGTCATCCTAATTCAGGGCTGGTACTAGGCACGTAGCAGGAAGCAGTGCTATGTAGCCATTTCCAGCAAGAGCTTTAAATATGGAACGTGTGTGGTGAATCCCAGCCTAGGCTTTCTAGCTTTTTGACCGAGGCTGATCATTTTATTCTCCGAGCCTCATTTTCCTGACCTGCAGAATGGGAGCCATGCTAGTACTTGCCTCATGAGTTTGAAGCAAGGATTGAGTGAAGTAACACAGCATGAAACCTAAAGAGAGCATCTAGAATAAGCACTACGAGCCTACCATTATGTCATCCCATTTATTATAATCAGCTATTGTGAGAAGCAGCGACACTTCTTTAAAACGTCTAGTTCTGATCTGCATTTCTCTAATAATTAGTGATGCTGAGCATCTTTTCGAATGCCTACTGGCCATCTGTATGTCTTCTCTGGAGAAATATCTATTGAGGCCTTCTGCCCACTTTTCAATTGGATTGTCTGTTTTCATTGTTGTTATTGTTGAGTTAGTTGTCTAAACAGCAAAGTCCTAATGAACAGCAATGGTCTGCAACCTTTTTGGCACCAGTTTCATGGAAGACAAATTTTCGAGGGATTGGGCTGGTGGGATGTTTCAAGGGTATTCCGTTTATTATGCCACCAATGAATTGACAGGAGGCAGAGCTCAGGCGGTAAGGTGAGTGATGGGGAGTCGCTGTAAAGACAGAGGAAGCTTCACTCACTCACCTCCTGCTGTGCAGCCTGCTTCCTCACAGGGCATGGACCAGTGCCAGTGGTCCATGGCCTGGGGTTTGGGAGCCCCTGATGTATAGCACAGGGAACTATATTAAATATCCTTTGATAAACCATAATGGAAAAGAATATTTAAAAAAAGAATATATGGATGTGTGTATAACTGAGTCACTTTGCTGTACAGCAGAGATGGGCCCAGCATTGAAAATCAGCACTTCAGTTTTTAAAAAGCACTCTGTGTGTCACAGTTGCCTGTTTATACATCTGCCTTCCCAAACTTTGAGGTCTGTGTTCACACCTGTGTATGCACCACCCACTATGCACCCTTGTGTATGCATAGTAGGAGCTCAATGAAAAGGTGTTGAGTGATGCGCTGTAAAAATGCACTGTAATAAGTGGTATCAAGGTACATTTTAAGAATCATATGAAAGCATATTTCAGAGGGCATTGATTTAAAATAGCACACAGAAACTTTCCTGGTGGTTTAGACCCTGTGCTTCCAATGCAGGAGGCGCAGGTCTGATTCTTGGTCAGGGAGCAAAGTCCCACATGCTGCTCAGGTGTGACCAAAACCATAAATAAACAAATGAAGATAAAATAGTAAAAGATTTCTGGACCATTTTGTTCCGTCATATCTCTCAAGTATCTAGACAGCAGGCAAAATATTTATGAATAAATATAAGAGAGTACTCAAAATATTTGTTGAATAAATAAATAAATAAATGGTATATTTTTGAAAGTCCCATCATATCAGTTAAAAAAAAAAGAAGAAATTAGTCCCCAATTTCTTTCTACCTACAGTACCAGTGAGGATTCTACTACAGGGAAGAGATAATCAAAATATATAATACACACACACAAGCATGCACACACACACACATATTTGGGTATATATGTGCTGTGCTGTGGTTAGTCACTCAGTCATGTCCGACTCTTTGCAGCTCCATAGACTGTAGCCTGTAAGCCTCCTCTGTTCATGGAATTCTCCAGGCAAGAATACTGGAGTGGGTTATCGTTTCCTTTTCCAGGGGAATCTTTCCAACACAGAGATTGAACATGTGTCTCTTGCATCTCTTGCACTGGCAGGCAGATTCTTTACCACTGAGCCACCTGGAAATTGAATGTTGGAAAGGATGTGGAGAAAAGGAACCCTCCTACACTGTTGGTGGTAATGTAAATTGGTACAACCACTATGGATAACAGTAAAAAAAAAAAAAAAAAGAAAAGAAAAGAAAGAAAGAAAGAAAAAAGAGAGTTCCCTTTTCTCCACATCAGTATTCTTTCCTGGAGAATCCCCATGGATAGAGGAGCTTGGTGGGCTACAGTCCATAGGGCCACAAAGAGGTGGACATGACTGAAGTGACTTAGCGTGTATGCACACATGGAGGTTCCTTAAAAAACTAAATGTAAGGCTACCATATGACCCAGAAATCACACTCCTAGGCATTCAAAAAGGCACACACACACACACACACATGCCCCAATGTTCATTGCAGCACTATCCATAATAGCCAGGACATGGAAGCAATGTAAATGTCCAGTGAGAGAGGAATGGATAAAGAAGGTGTGGTACATATATACAGTGGGACATTCGTCATAAAAAATAATGAAACAATGCCATTTGCAGCAATGTGGATGGATCTAGACACGACCATACTAAGTGAAGTTAAGTCAGACAGGAGAAAGACAAACACCATATGATATGACATATGTGGGCCCTAAAAAAGGGTACAGATGAACCGTACAAACCAGAAATAGAGTCACAGATGCAGAAAACAAACTTAAGATTACTGAAGGGTAAGGAGGGAAAAGAATAAATTGGGAGATTGGGATGGACATATACACCCTACCATATGTAAAATAGGTAACTAATACGGACCTACTGTATCGCACAGGGAACTCTACTCAGTACTCTGATGGCCTATATGGGAAAGAATCTAAAGAAGAGCAGATATATGTATAACTAAAGCGGCACACCTGAAACTCCCACGACATTCTAAATCAACTATGCCCTAATACATTTTTTTTAAGTTGGTCGCAACTCGATGGAACCTGCTTCGACAATATTTAGAGATCATATAAACACACATGCACGGAATCAGACAGATGAATGAACTTTTCCAGTCCTAAAGGCTCAGACCTTGGCATTTTCCACCTCAGCTTCACAGAGAGGGGGTTATTAACAAGGAGCTGCTCATGTCATTGAACTTAGTTTCATTTCAATGTCCTGACTCATAAAAGAAGTAACGTCTGATCAAATCACCTCTTCCAATCTTTGCATTCCAGTCATGCAGTGTAAATCATTGAGTGGGCTGTGTTCTGGGCCTGACACTGTTATTAACTGGCAGAGTGACCTGGTAAACATCCTCCCCTTGCTAGACCTCCATTTATACATCCACTCAATGTAGGATTTGGCCTGTATCAGGGATGTCCAAATCCTTTTTAAGTTGAACCTGTTTTTCAAATAGAATCTTAATTCTAGTCCTCCAGGATGCAAGAAGCAAAACCAGAGTGCTCCAGCTGACCTGTGAGTAGAACTAATACTCTCTCCACATGGAATGGATCTCCATGGGATCCACTTTGAAGATCCAAGGCTCCCATCCATGATGTTATTTTAAATCTCAGATCTTTCATCATTTTTGCCCCCAAAAATATCTACTGAGCACATACTATATACCAAACACAGTTCTAGATGCTAGTCGTGGAGCAATAAACCCACACAAACACATTCTAGAGGAGGATACAGTATTAAACAAGTGACTATCAGATGACGGTAAATGCTAGCAAGAAAAATAACAATGAAGAACTAGAATGGGCTAAAGTGGACACTGAGGTTGCTACTACTTGTAAAGGATGCTAGGGGAGGTGGCCATCTCCTTGACAAAGGAATATTATACCAAAGAAAGCTACCCATGGGGCTATCCGCACGAAGAATTACAGCCTTTCCTTAAAGCAAGAGAGGTAGTGTCTTGTCTTACTGATCTGGGTCTCAGATATATCTGGGAGTGTCTGATAAAGTGATAGGACCCAAGCTCTCAGGAGTGATTTTGTATGTCTTGATTTGCATGAGAGAAAGGGAAATTTGAGGAGAAAGTGAAACATCTCGGGGGATGGGGAGGGAAGAAAATTGAAAGAATGGGAAAGATGGCAGAAAGCCTATTTCCCAGAATAGAGAGTCTTGGAATCTATTTCTGTGTCCTTGGGGAAGAGGCAAAACCTGCAGGAACTGCTGTCACTAAAGGTTTTGTGATCTGCCAGGCACAAACGGTTCTGATTTAGGTCCCAAGTGGCACCATGATAAGATGTGGTGTTACACAGGGGTGAAGGGTACTCCCCTCATTTTTTTTTCTGGCACTCAACTCTGAGGGTCAGACATTTTCTACTAAGTCTAACCTCTATCTTTATTGCTTTATTGTCAGTCCATTGACTCCGATGTTATTTGCGTTCTCCGTGCGATCCCTTCCCCTACTCTGGTGACCATAAAGAAGTCATGTTGCCAGTAATGCAGGTAACAGACATCAGAGCAACCTTCAGCCTGGGTCCTGGAGTAACTACATGGAGCAGAGTACCTTGATAGTCTGCACTGGGCATACGACCTGATTAAGTAATTAACCTCTATTATGCTGAGTCATTGAGAGTCCAGGGAAATTGACCAGCATAGCCTCACCTTGTCTAACTAATACATTTCCCAACACATCAAGCCAAGCTGATTTTCTTGTGAGGATCTTTGTTAAAGCTGATGCTCTTCCTGAGTTATTTCTCTCCTCTGGCCATGTAAATCCTGCTCATCTCCCACAACCCATTTAACCTGTAACACCTTCACTGGAAACTCCAGCCAGCAATAATGTCATCCTGTCATTCTTTCATTTCACAAATAATTCTTGAGTATTTATGGTGTGCCAAGTGGGCTCAGCATTGAAAAATTGATGCTTTCAAACTGTGGTGCTGGAGGAGACTCTTGAGAGTCCCTTGGACTGCAAGGAGATCAAACCAGTCGATTTTACAAGAAATCAACCCTGAATATTCACTGGAAGGACTGATGCTGAAGCTCCAATATTCTGGCCACCTGATATGAAGAGCTGACTCATTGGAAAGGACTCTGATGCTGGGTAAGATTGGGGGCAAGAGGAGAAGGGAGTGACAGAGGATGAGGTGGTTGGATGGCATCAGTGACTCAACGGACATGAGTTTGAACAAACTCGGGGAGATGATGAAAGACAAGGAAGCCTGGTGTGCTGCAGTCCATGGTGATGCAAAGAGTAGGACACAATTTAGCTATTGAACAAAGAATGGCTTCAGTAACAATGAGTGGCCCTAAGTACTAAGATAGACAAAAGTACACATTTCCTGGGTTCAGTATCTCTTCAGGACCTTTGAGTCTCTGATGATCTTCTTTTTTCTCAAGCTGCTTATATGATCTGTTGTTACACTTTTAGTTGTTTTTTTTTTTTTTTTCAGACCTGAGAAGATGCTCTTGTGCTTAAATAACCTTTCTTTCCCTTCCCTTCCTGCTCTCTTCTCTTCCCCTTTGTGAATTCATTGCCTGGGGCTGTCAAATAAACACATCACTAGGAAGGTCACCCCAACCTATAGGAACTTCCTCTCTGTCAAGAAACTGGTCCATTCATCACTGGACGTAACCAGTGTGGAATGTGAATGCACGCTTTGCTCTGTTAGCTCACTTCCACGGTGCTTGGACCTGGACTCAGTCAGCTGCTTGATTTTCAGGAGTGAGGTTGACCCCTTGGGGCAGAGGAAAGCTTGTTTTGACATAGTTATTCCCATGCGGAAGCTGCGTATGTGCCAGTATACACAGGATCAAATGTTGAGGTAGTCGTATGGATTTTGGCTCCGCCACAAAAGGCACTCTGGGAACCAGAGCTTTTGCTTGCCTTGACGCTCTGCTCTGGAGGTAAGGAAACCTGTGATTACTTTTCAGAACTGAATTTCTTGTTTTGACTGCGCTGGTTCTTGGGTGCTGCCCGCGGGCTCGCTGCAGTTGCAGCAAGCGGGGCCACTCTTCATTGCCGTGTGTGTTCCCTCGTCGCACTGGCCTCTCCTGTTGTGGGGCACGGGCTGTGGGATCTCCGGGCTTCAGTAGTTGCGGTGCACGGGCTTGGTTGCCCCTTGGCGTGTGAGACCTTACATGCAGGGATCGAATCCACGCCACCTGCACTGGCAGGCGGATTCTTAACCAGCAGCACCACCAGGGGAGTCCCAGAACCTGTAATTTCTGAACTGAGGGGAAAACTCGGGTACTCAGAGCCCAGACTGGGGAAATGACCTCCCTAAGATCACACAGCAAGAAGCTTGAACCAGAAGCTGGAATTCATGCTTATTATGCAATAGCCTTCTTTTGATATCACGTTCTGGCTGCACTTTTCAGGACAAATAGGTTTTTTTTTTTTTTTTTCAGGTTCTTTTATGAGGCAAAACTATCTACATAATAAAAATAACCATTTTCTATCTTATCAACACTATGTCAGGGTATAAAGAGGAAGGACTGTATGTATTCTAAGAGTACATGTGTCCTCACATGAGTAACATGTTATTATTCCCAGAATGCAGATGAGGAAACTGAGGCTCAGAGAAGAGATCTAGCTGATCCTGGATAACTTAACTAGAAAGTGGTAGGCCCAGGTGACTTTCCTTGTGATCCAGTGGCTAAGACTCCATGCTCCCAATGCAGGGGGCCTGAGTTCGATCCCTGGTAAGGGAACTAGATCCCATATGCTGTAACTATGACCCGCACAGCCTAATAAATGAATATTTTTTAAAAAAGAAAGTGGCAGGCCCATGATTTAAATCCAAGTCTGAGAACTCTCAAGCTGACCTTCTCAACTGTAATCTAGTGACTCTGAGGACTTCTGACTCTGGTGTGTTTACAATCTATTTAGAGCTTTGAACTTCTTGCCGGAGCCCGGGGTGACTCATGGATGGAACTCAGCTTCCTTATCACTGGGGAATAACAGGAGCAGTTTTACCTTCCAAATGGAAACAGGGAGCTGGCGTATGGGACTGAGCAGGTATTCAAGAAATGCTTGTGACATGAATGAAGTCAGATGAACCCAGCTTGAAACATTCTTTCCAGTTCTTTCTGCTTAACCATGGACTCTTTCTTGAATTTTCCCACTCCAAACAGCTTTTTGAATGGAAGGAAATATAGACAAGCATTTCTCATGGTGAAGAGAAAGGAAATCTGGCAAGGAACCAAAGAAGTTATCCACTCAGAGTCATTCACTGACTATCTCAGATAAGCCAAGTTCTGTGTCCAGTGCTAGGGATAGTTTAGTGCACTGGCCTTTACTTACCTCTTCAAGAGCATCCATTACTGGAACAATCACATCTATCACCTCCAGCCAGTGTAGCTGCCTTGATTTTCCCTAAACATGGAAAGGTCTCTCCTGCCTCAGGGCCTTTGCATATGTCTGGTATCATTTTTATCATGTCATGATCCTTAAATGAGAGCAACTTCCTATGTTTAGATCTCAATGTGTCCTCCTAATGGGGCCCTTCCTTAGCATTCAATTTAACTGCTTTTCCTCCCGCCATTACTTTATATATCATATCCCACTGGGGTCTTAATAGTCCTTTCTGCTATCTGAAATTGTCTCTTTGACTTTTCTCTTTTTTAGGCCTTGCCATCCAGCTGTGCAGTCTTAGCTCCTGACCAGGGATCAGTCCCCACCCCCCTACAGTGAAAGCACAGTCTTAACCACTCAACCACCAGGGAATTCCCAGCTTTTCCTTTATTTATTGCTGCTGTTGCTTTGTCACCAAGTTGTGTCTGACTCTTTTGTGACCCCGTGGACTGTAGCCTGCCAGACTCCTCTGTCCATGGGATTTCCCAGGCAAGAATACTGGAGCAGGTTGCCATTTTCTTCTCCAGGGGGTCTTCCTGACCCAGGGATAGAACTTGCATCTCCTGCATTAGCAAGAAGATTCTTTACCACTGGGCCATCTGAGAAGCCCTTTATTGTCTGTCTACCTCGACTAAGATTTAAGTTTCATGCAAAGGCAGATTGTCTCTGTCTTGCTGTGCTGTGTCCCCAGAATCGGCTCTGGTGTGCTTAGACTACAGTAGCAGGGTCTTGATGAATCCTAATTGGGTGGGTGAATGAGAGACGAGGATTAACAGAAGGGAATGGGATTCAAATCCTGGCTCCTATGGTCACTATCTGTCAAGAATTTCACAAGTTAACCTCCTTGAGCCTAACTGTCCATAATGGTTAAGCTGGCATAGTATTTATAAACACTAAAAGGGTTGAGTGAGGTAATGTAGGCAATCTTACTTGGCTCACAATTGGTGCCTGAAAATGGGAAAACCATTACTACAGTTGTCCCCATCAGCATCCCCATCATCAACACCATCACTGTTGCTTAGCGTGGAGAGAGGACGAGAAGGGATAAAGTTGGAGGCAGGGCGTCTCCTTACAATGCTGTTGTAATTATCCACTCAATACTTCCCATTACTGAGCTCTTTCTACCTGTCAGACCCCGTGTTGAGTGCCTGATGTGCAATATATCAGACAACATCGCTCGAAGATGGATGTGTCCATCAGACAAAAATGAAAGCCAGCAAAATTTAAAATAGCTCCCCTCACTTCAACCAAAAACCTGCTTCTGGCACTACAGTGAGCCTTATTCTGATATCCCTACTTTGTGGTGTTTTTGCCCAAACCAGAGAAGATGTGGCATCTGGAAACTTGAGTGATGGCTGCCTTGAGCTTCATGGCCCATATCTCAGAGGAATAGTGCCAGACGCCATCCTTCTATGGGGTCATAGTTTTATCACTTTTAACTTCAGGGTTGGTGGAGTAAAAACTGATAGATGTGTCCTGAGGCCAGGAACAGCTATGCTCAATAACATCAGCACATAAATGGGGATCAGACTCATGTACTTTTCTCAGCTGGACCAGAATTGCTCTTTTGAATATAATTTTATTTACTTATTGGTTGTGCCAGGTCTTCACGGCTGCATGGGCTTTTCTGTAGTTGCAGCAAGTCAGGGTTACTCTCTCGCTGAGGTGCCCAGGCTTCTCATTGTGGTGACCTCTTCTGTTTCAGAGCATGGGCCCTCGAGCGCACGGGCTCCGGAGTGGCAGTTTCCAGGCTCTAGAGGGGAGGCCCCGTAGTGTGGTGCATGGCCTTAGTTCCTCCATAGCAAGTGGGACCTTCCAGGGTCAGGGACAGAGCCCATGTCTCCTGCATTGGCAGGCAGAGGAATCGCTCTCTGACCAAAGTAGAATTGCTTTAGGGAAGCATCACTCTGCCATATGTCAGCCTCAAAAGACATGCCAGGTCCAGCATGGACTCTTTGTTGTTATCATTCACTCTCTCAGTCGTGTTCAACTCTTTGCCACTCCATGAACTGCAGCCCACCAGGCTTCCCCGTCCTTCACTATTTCCCTGAATTTGTTCAGACTCGTGTCTGAGTTGATGATGGACTCATCATCAAGTCCATCAAGTCGATGATGTCATCCAATCACATCCTCCTTCTCCTCTTGCCCTTCATCTTTCCCAGCATCAGGATCTTTTCCAATGAGTCATCACTTTGCATCAGGTGGCCAAAGGACTGGAGCTTCAGCTTCAGCAGCAGTCCTTCAAATGAATATTTAGGGTTAATTTCCTTTAAGACTGACTGGTTTGATCTCCTTACAGTCCAAGGGACTCTCAAGAATCTTCCAACACCACAGTTCAAAAACATCAATTCTTCAGTGCTGAGCCTTCTTTATGTTCCAACTCTAGATAGCATATTTAAAAGCAGGGACATTACTTTGCCAAGAAAGGCCCATCTGGTCAAGGTTGTGGTTTTTCCAGTGGTCATGTATGGATGTGAGAGTTGGACTATGAAGAAAGCTGAGCGCCGAAGAATTGATGCTTTTGAACTGTAGTATTGGAGAAGACTCTTGAGAGTCCCTTGGACTGCAAGGAGATCCAACCAGTCCATTCTGAAGGAGATCAGCCCTGGGATTTCTTTGGAAGGAATGATGCTGAAGCTGAAACTCCAGTACTTTGGCATTGAACTGTAGTATTGGAGAAGACTCTTGAGAGTCCCTTGGACTGCAAGGAGATCCAACCAGTCCATTCTGAAGGAGATCAGCCCTGGGATTTCTTTGGAGGGAATGATGCTGAAGCTGAAACTCCAGTACTTTGGCCACCTCATGTGAAGAGTTGACTCATTGGAAAAGACTCTGATGCTGGGAGGGATTGGGGGCAGGAAGAGAAGGGGAAAACAGAGGATGAGATGGCTGGATGGCATCACCGACTTGATGGACATGAGTCTGAGTGAACTCCGGGAGCTGGTGATGGACAGGGAGGCCTGATGTGCTGCAATTCATGGGGTCACAAAGAATCAGACATGACTGAGCAACTGAACTGAACTGAACTGACCTCACATCTGTACATGACTACTGGAAAAACCATAGCTTTGACTGGATAGACCTTTGTCAGCAAGGTGATGTCTCTGCTTTTTAACATGCTGTCTATGTTGGTCATAGCTTTTCTCCCAAGGAGCAAATATCTTTTAATTTCATGGCTGCAGTCACCATCTGCAGTGATTTTGGAGCCCAAGAAAATAAAGTCTGTCACTGTTTCCATTGTTTCCTCATCTATTTGTCTTGAAGTGATGGGACTGGATGCCATGATCTTAGTTTTTTGAATGCTGAGTTTTAAGCCAATTGTGTAATAACCTTCTTGGACCTAGCCATAATTTCCTGGTTCCTTGTGAAGACTTCTGAGAGGCAGAGAGATGTCTCCATCCACTATAATCTGAAGGAAAACTGAATCCCTACCAAATAGGTAGGACTGAGCTTGGGTCTGTGAAGAAATCTCACATATGAGCCCAATGAAACTTTTTTGTCTTCTGGTTCTAGGTAGATCTTGCTGATCATCCAGAACCATTCTCTGGACCATGTGCCACTTTGCGATCATCTCCATTTCATGTTTCCATGTCGTTCTGAAGCTTTTATGGAATGAGAAATTCAACCATTCTTTTTAAATTTGAGAGTAGTTAATTATTCGGAAATCTTAACCTCAAGTGATGTTCTTTTTTAAAAATATCTATTTATTTATTTAGCTGCTTCAGGTCTTGGTTGTGGCATGGGGGCTTAGTTGCCCCAACGCATATGGGATCTTAGTTCCTGGAACAGGGATTGAACCCATGTCCCCTGCACTGGAAGGTGAATTCTTAACCACTGCACCACCAGGGAAGTCCCTCCAGTGATGATCTTTTGAAGGCAGCTTACAAGATTTGGCTGGAGGCATGAAAGTAGAAAGTCCCTCTACAAACTGAGTGATGGTCACATGGACAATTGCCTTCCATGAATATCGTGTTAGCACAATATGAAGACGTTTGAGATCACATGGGGTAGGAATGATAGAGAAGCTTCTTCTCAAAGTCTATCTTGGATCAAGTGGTAGTGGCTCCCTGAAACTTGGGGCTGGAAATGGAACAGTGATGATCTTTTGAAGGCAGCTTACAAGATTTGGCTGGAGGCATGAAAGTAGAAAGTCCCTCTACAAACTGAGTGATGGTCACATGGACAATTGCCTTCCATGAATATCGTGTTAGCACAATATGAAGACGTTTGAGATCACATGGGGTAGGAATGATAGAGAAGCTTCTTCTCAAAGTCTATCTTGGATCAATTGGTAGTGGCTCCCTGAAACTTGGGGCTGGAAATGGATTCTGAGACTACATCGGGGATACACAGGAACAAACAGAAGGATCAATTAATGATGTCTGCTCTAGGTAAGACAGTCGAGTTATGACCTGTGAGACAAATATAGAATCTCCTACCTACATTCCAATTACCTCCTTTTCCACTTGGCTCATGTGAGTATCTCAGGCCTGAGGTCAGGGGTGGTGGCTAAGAGGAGCAACCCCACATCCAAGGAGTGGTGGCTGCATGGGCTGAGAGGAGCTGAGAGGGCCGAGAGGAGCTACTCCATGTTCAAGGTCAGGAGGGGTGACCTTGATGAGATACCCCTCATCCAAGGTAAGAGAAACCCAAATAAGATGGTAGGTGTTGCAAGAGGACGTCAGAGGGCAGATGCACTGAAACCATAATCACAGAAAACTAATCAATCCAATCACACTAGGACCACAGCCTTGTCTAACTCAGTGAAACTAAGCCATGCC
>SJYC01149330.1:0-15909 GCA_006408675.1 Madoqua kirkii | reverse complement strand
TTCATGGGAAATAGATGGGGAAACAGTGGAAACAGTGTCAAACTTTATTTTGGGGCTCCAAAATCACTGCAGATGGTGACTGCAGCCATGAAATTAAAAGACGCTTGCTCCTTGGAAGGAAAGTTATGACCAACCTAGATAGCATATTGCAAAGCAGAGACATTACTTTGCCAACAAAGGTCCATCTAGTTAAGGCTATGTTTTTTCCAGTAGTCACGTATGGGTGTGAGAGCTGGACTGTCAAGAAAGCTGAGCGCCGAAGAATTGATGCTTTTGAAGTGTGGTGTTGGAGAAGACTCTTGAGAGTCCCTTGGACTGCAAGGAGATCCAACCAGTCCATTCTAAAAGAGATCAGTCCTGAGATTTCTTTGGAAGCACTGATGCTAAAGCTGAAACTCCAATACTTTGACCACCTCATGTGAAGAGTTGTCTCATTAGAAAAGACTCTGATGCTGGGAGGGATTTGGAGCAGGAGGAGAAGGGGATGACAGAGGATGAGCTGGCTGGATGGCATCACTGACTCGATGGACATGAGTGTGAGTGAACTCCAGGAGTTGGTAATGGACAGGGAGGCTTGGCGTGCTGCAATTCATGTGGTCGCAAAAAGTCAGACATGACTGAGCGACTGAACTGAACTGAACTGAACTGCCCTGAATTATATAATATGCTATAGTTAACTGATAACCTGGGTTGTGATGATCCTCTGGAGAAGGGAATGGCTACCCACTCCAGTACTCTTGCCTGGAGAATGTCATGGACAGAGGCGCCTGGCGGGCTCCAGTCCATGGGGTCACACAGCGTCAGATGTTGACTGAGCCACTAACACTAGCTCACTCCAGGCCAGTGCCTTTTCTACCACATCCTGAGGTTTAGCTCTCAGCAACCATGAGAGGGAAAAACTGCAAACTGATGAAAGAAAAACGTGGTGTTGAACAACGCGAATGTGTTTATGTGGCCTCCACCAACATTTGACATGCCAGTGACTGACACAAAGTGATGTGTTTTAAAGCCGCTCCCATTTTAAAAATGTTCAGATAGTCACAATGCCCGAGTTATTTTAATGGGCCACTTTGACAAGCCACGGGAACTTTTTTTGAATCGAGACAGCTGGATTAAGACTATTGTGAAACAGGGTGATGGGGCTTTCACAGGGGGTACCCACGAGACAGGGGCTGTTGACCTGTCATTTGCTGAGTGATGGGCCATTACCCTCCCTTCCCCCCACCCAGCGATATGTTACATGACCCTGATCCATTCTCTCCCTAGGTACCCTCTCCCAGACCTGCTGGCACAGCTGAGAAACAAATACGGGGCATCCCCGGAGTACGGTGTGAGGAATCGGAAGGGAGGAACAGTATTTATCTTTGATGCACTCTGGAGATCTTGACATTAATGTGTGTCCATATCTCTTCTCAGTTCCATGAGTGGATGCTTAATTCGATCTCTGGCTATTGCGAGGGAGGAGGCCAGGGTGAGGGGGCGTGTGGGATCTGACCCAGACAAATGGTGGGAAAGCAAGTATCTCGACAGACCAGCACAGGAAATTCTCCCTTCTTTCGAAGACAGATCTGTCCTCCTCATTTAATCCCCAGCACAGCTGCACTGCTCACGGCATAGAGACACATTAAATGAAAATGGATTCTGATCTGGGGATCGTTGTGGCACATCTAATTTCAGATTTCTCCTTTTCCACAGTTTCACCCCACCTGTGGTTTGAGTCAAAACACGGAAAGGGGATATCACCTGAGGCGGAAATCGAATGCCTATTATTAGAGATGCTAAAGCTACGGTTGCCTACACACCCCCACCTCCGGGGGTGGCTGCCGTTCACCCAGTGCCTCCTGCATGTCAGGTACTCTGTCCATCTTTTCTTTAGTCTTTATAGGCACCCCGTGAGGTTACCCTTCTCTCCTTCCATTTCACAGCTGGGAAAACTGAGGCTCAGAGGACGAATTTGATTTCTTTCCATTTAGTCATTCGCTTATTAAATATTGTGTGTGTATCTGTGTGTATTCAGTCGCTTAGTCATGTCTGACTCTGTGTGACTCCATGGACTATAGCCCGCCAGACTCCTCCGTCCCTCAGATTTCCCAGGCAAGAATACTGCAGTGAGTTGCCATTCCCTTCTCCAGGAGATCTTCCTGACCCAGGGATCAAACCCTCATCTCTTGCATCTCCTTGCATTACAGGCGGATTCTTTACCGCTGAGCCATCAGGGAAGCCCCAAACAGAGATAACAACAATAAAATAGAGTTGCTTTTTCTCTCAGCCGCAAGTCCAGATTCCTGCGTAAGAAGTTTATTGGATTAGCCTGAGTCAAGGGTTTAAGTCTGATGAAACAGCAGGAGCTGGTGGTGGATGGACTTATATTATCAGCTATGGCTTCCAACTGTCAACGGGGTGAAGGACTCAGTTATGGTGACCCTTAGGCTGAGGAACAGATAGCTTGCAAGATGCTGCCCCGGGGACTTCCCTGGTGGGCCAGTGGCCAAGACTCTGCTTCCACGGCAGGATGCTTGGGTTCAGTCCCTGGTCAGAGAACTAAGATCCCACATGCTGAGCGGCACAGCGGGGAAAAATAAAACATGAAAGAGAGAGAGAAAAAAAGATGCTGCTCGGCCCAGTAAAACAGAGAAAGAAATCAGAGCCAGTGCGCCTCACTCACAACACTACAGTTGATAAGCAACTTCTCACCTATCATTTCAAAGTAGCACAAAACTGGGCCCCTGAGACTTGGTCATTTGGGTCTTCCATGTGGTCTCCTCTGCACTGCCAGTGAGATTGCTGAGCATGAGTGAAGGCTCCATGCCCGTGTGGCTCCCACATTTCAGTTTTCATCATACAGCAGAGTGCTTAAGAGGACAGGTTCCAGAGCTAGAATACCTGGATTTGGGCCCTGACTCTACCACTGTGTGACCTTGAAAAAGCGAACACTCCCAGCTAAGTGTACCAATTTTCTCCTTGGCAACGTGCAGATAATAATAGTTTCTAGCTCACAGGGTTCTTGCACAAATCAATTAGCACATATTAAGGACTTACTGAATGAAATTCAATCAACATAGGTTATTTTGAGCCACCCAGATTATTTTGAGCCACCCAAACACGAGAGGAGACAAGGACTTGAGACCATCCCACATGAGGGATGGTGTGAGAAGGCAGGGTCTGGCATATTCTGGGAGCTTAGTTGCCATCATGAAATGATGGCCCTAAAGTAAGGCAGGCATGGTTCCTTTGCAGTCATGATCCAGCTACCACATGAAACAAGGGGCCCAGATGCTGCCGAAATCTGCTGGCTCAGTTTGACTTCATTAGTCTCCTCAGATCACCCAGCAAGATCAAAGAGGGCTCTGTCCTTGTCCAGACAGAGATTGCTCAAGAGGTCAGTGACTGTTCCACCAGGGAAGAGAATTCCAATTTGCTGGTTAGCACTGAAGAGGGACAACGTGGGACTAAATTCTTTCCTCTAACATCAGTTAAGAAGCAACAATATGCCAAGTCTGGGTACCAGGTTGCAGAAATGAAGGCCCACTCCTAGAATGAAAGACATGTCCAGGCAGGGAGAGACATGAAAATCCAGACGATTATACAGGACTGTTCACTTGTCTATTGTTCTGATAAGATTTTGATGGGCTTTTTAAAAAGTATAATAGCAAGAACAATGAAGAGAAATTAAATGAAATGTAAAAGTAAAATATGTAAATGCACAAAGAGGATGAAACAGGGATAAATGATATAATAGAGAATAAGATAGGGGGCAGGGAGTTAAACTAGTGGGTGGAATCCAGAGACTGGCTTTGAAGCCCTGTTTCTGTCTCTTCCAAGCATCATGAGCTTGAGATAAACCATCTACTTTTCTGAGTCTCTGCTTCCTCATCTGTAAAATGAAGACAACAGAAGGTGCACGGGGATTTTGAGATGAATGAACGACAGCAGGACTTCAGAGCACCTTTCAGACTGCAGGTGCTTCTAAGCAGAGAGAGTGGGGTTTATCTGGTAGGCGGATGGTGCGAAGCCTGAGATCAGGACGCACTGCCTGGGGACTGACTCCCTGGCAGTCCAGTGGTTAAGACTCCACACTGGCAATGCAAGGGGTGTGGGTTTGATCCCTGGCTGGGGAACTGAGATCCCACATGCCACATGACAAACAAACAGAAAAAACAACACATTGCCCATTCGCCTCTCCTCCTGAAAACGCTCTTAACCAAGGCAGTTACTCATACAAACAGGGGACAGGGCACCGCTTTATGAATTGCTTGCTGGCTTGCCAAGTCGCTTCAGTCGTGTTTGACTCTTTGCCACCCCATAGACTGTAGCCCCCCAGGCTCCTCTGTCCATGGGATTCTCTAGGCCAGAATGCTGTAGAGGGTCATCATGCCCTCCTCTTCCAGGCATCTCCCTGACCCAGAGATCAAACCCCTGTCTGTTATGTCTCCTGCACCGGTAGGTGGGTTCTTTACCACTAGCACCACCAGGGATGGCACTTTATGAAGGCCCAGTGGTAACTGATAACTCAGACAGCGCTCCAGGGCACCAAGCATTGAGTTCTCTGGTAGAGCTCTACCTGGGCTCGGGACACATCAGTCCTCCTGCCCCTGTACCCTACGGACAAGTTCTCAGCCAATCTTGCTTCCTCATTTTGGGTAAAGAGAAATCAGAAGAGGAAAAAAGAGAGAGAGAGAGAGAGACCTACCTCAGGCCACTCCATAGAAGTCAACCTTGTCTTAGTCTTCTTTTTTTTTTTAAATAAATTTTGATCTGTTGTTTGGCCAGAACTGTACAATTGGCAACCCACTCCAGTGTTCTTGCCTGGAAAATTCCATGGACAGAGGAGCCTGGCGGGCTGTAGTTCATGGGGTCACAAAGAGCTGGACATCACTGAGCATAGCACAGCAATGGCAGCAAACAATAGTTGGATTTAAAAAAATTTTTGGCTGTGCTAGGTCTTTGTTGTGGTGCATAGATTTCTCTAGCTGTGGCGCTCGGGTTTAGTTGCCCCGTGGCATGTGGGATCTTGGTTCCCTGACCAGGGACTGAATTCATGTCCCCTGCATTGGAAGGCAGATTCTTAATCACTGGACCACAAGGAAGGTAAAGGAAGAGCTTATTTGGGTAGAGTAGCAGCATACACCAGGAAAATATCACACAACTGCAAGGTCTGGGGATTCCATTATTCTGATGAGAAATTCATCTGCTGTAGAACATATATTACCTTAACCTTAAAAATGCAGTAAGTAACCGATAAACAGTAGTGCTAAGCCGCTTCAGTCGTGTGTGACTTTGTGACCCTATGGACTGTAGTCCATCAGTCTTCCGTGTCCATGGGATTCTCCAGGCAAGAATACTGGAGTGGGTTGCCATTACCTCCTTCAGGGGATCTTCCTGACCCAGGGATGGAACCTGTGTGTCCTGCTTTGACAGGCAGACTCTTTACCACTAGCACCACCTGGGAAGTCACTTCCCAGAGCTGCGCTCTTGGTTAAACAGGCTCAGCACCGAATGACTCCAGGAAGGGTCACTGACAGCTGACAGTGTGGCTTGCGTGCCTTGGACTTGTGCAACACACAATTTACACAACCATCAGCTGACTTTCCACTCTCTTCTAATTAGAGGAACACCAGGACAGAGAATGAGAAACAAATGCTATTTCATCTCTCCTCGTTCTTCTGCCCAATCCCCACATCACCCTGGAGGGGCACCTCCAGGAGAGTAGGATGCTGGTCTGTTTGACTGACAACTGTGTGCATCCCCAGCGATCAGTACTAGGCATTCGATGAGCCAAAACTTTCATAGAACACTTTCTTTCCACCCTGGAAATGCTCTGAAGCTTTCATTTCTCAGCCCAGTTGTTGGCACAAGATCCTAAAGAAACCAAAGAAATGCTTGACATGAGCCAAGCAAATGCTCCCATGCCCTAGACTCATTGCTGACGTCTAGTTCTCGGTCTGACTACCCTGCTGGGTCTGACCCCTGTCTCAGAGGTCTGAAGCGCTCAAGCATCACTTTAGCAGGTGAGAACATTCCCATAGGAGCAAACAAATACTAGGTGATAGCGGACTCTCCCTCCAGTGAGAGTTGCCACTTGGCACCTCGGGCACAGCATCTTATTGTGTCCCTGCAGTCTGGGAGGACGGTGGCTGGCATGGAGAATGTAGCCCAGGGCTCCAGATTGCTGGGTTTACTCCAGATTTCATTCTGTCACGTATGCCTCCAACGATTACAGCCATACGGTGATCCTGAGTCATTGATTGAGTGCAGTGTTTTTTTGCTCAAGGATGGAGGTTCCTTTATGTTCTATTTGCTAGGAACTGAGATAGTGAAAGACAGGAAACCTGGCACACTGTCAGTCCATGGAATCGCAGAGTCAGACGTGACTCAGTGACTGAAAAACAACCATGACATCTGCTGCTCCTTGCAAAAAGTATTTGCAAATGAAACGTCAACGCGGAAAACACGCCCCTACTTAGATGGAGCCCCTGTGATGTGTCCCAGGCACCGTATTATACACGCTCTGTCTCACCATACCTGGCTACACTCCTGTGAATCAGTAAGAATTAGTCTCATTTTAGCCTCAGGGATATTCAGAAAATATCCCAAGATAATATGACTTAGTTTATATACATTAAGAACTTACTGCAAGCAAGGCACAGCCTTTTCAAGATGCTTTTCTAGGTGAACTTATTTAATTTTCACAACAGTCCAAAGTCAGAGGTTATATTTAAGAAAATACTTCTTTTGGCCACACTTCATAGCATGTGGAAACTTAGTTCCTTGACCAGAGATTAAACCCAAGGCCCCTGCATTGGGAGCACAGAGTCTTAATGGCTGGACCATCAGGGAAGTCCCCAGATATTATGTTGCTGTGCCCATTTTACAGATGGAGACAGCTGAGGTGAATTATCCAGGAAATGATGGAGCCAGGATTCAAAGTCAGTCTTTTGGAATCAAAGAGCATTCAGTTAATCTAATCCTGAGACTGGGGTTTGAACCCAGTTCTGTCTGGTTCCCTTCAGGTCCCACTGTCTGGAGCACAGTCAAATAGGATTCACAAACTCAAAACTTTCTGGAGATATGGCATGCAAACGAGCGGCATAAGCTGAGTGTGGACATTTTCTATTGTTTCTGAGACAGGAGGCCTGTTGAATGTTTCTTTAGTTGTTCTTTATTACTTAGAGATGTGAGTACCAGAAATATCTTATGCTGTTCCTAATTCAGCTCTGAGTAAGACAGAAAACAAATACTCATATACAACACAGTGGCAGAATTTGAATTTATGAAGCATCTTCCTTTCAAAACAGTTTGGTACAGACGGACCTACTTGCAAAGCAGAAACAGAGACACAGAATTGAGAACAAGTATATAGACATCAAGTGGGGGGCAATGAATTGGGAGACTAGGATTGACATATACATTGACTATGTATAAATTAGATAACAAATAAGTACCTACTATATAGCACAGGGAACTCTATTCCGTGATCTATGGTGACCTAAATAGAAAGGGAAAAAATGATATATGTATTTGTATAACTGATATGAGTTTCCCTGGCTGTTCAACCTGCTAATGCAGGAGAAATGGGTTCAATCCCTGGTTCAGGAAGATCCTCTGGAGGAGGAAATGGCAATCCACTCCAGCATTCTTGTCTGGGGAATCCCATGAACAGAGGAGCCTGGCAGGCTGCAGTTGAGGAGGTCTCAAAGAGTCAGACACGGCTTAATGATTGAACAACAAAATAACTGATACACTTTGTTGTACAGCAGAAACTGACATAACAGTGTAAAGCAGCTATACTCCAACAAAAATTGAAAAACAAAACCAAAATCAGTTTACCTTTGGAAACCACTTGGGTTTTCTAACGCAAGGCTCAGCACCCAGGCAACCTGTGCATTTTAGGCTATGAGCAAGAATGTTAAACCCTGTCTTCTATTTTCTGCAAGTTTCTGCCTCTTCTATTTAAAAATCGTGAGTCTCTCCTTCTGGAAAATGGTCTTTGGAAGCTTATGGAATGAGATGGTGCAGCTATGATTCTTGATCTTCACTGTTGCTCTGCAGCTGAGGCAACATGCTGGGGATCTGTGGATTCCATTGCCCTCCATGCTCTTTAGTTTCTGTATGTGTTCTCTCTGCTTTGCCCTGCAGGGAACACCACATCGCGGGGCTGGTGCAAGCTGAAGAAAGCTGTCACTGACTTTCTGAAAATGGTCCCCAGTGGGACACACCCACAGGGAGAGATTGTCTCAGGCTGGCCCTTGCTGTGCACTAGACTTGTAGAAGCCGAGAGGTAGAGGAGACCCTGGCACAGCCTCTGGGGGGAGGGAGGGAGGAGGGTGGTGGGGATAGGTCATATCTGGCATGTTTTCCGCAGCGTTTCCTAAGTAATAATAATAGGAATAATGATCTAAAAGAGTGGGTCCCATATGTAGCTTATGCAGCTCTGCTTATTTGAAATTCGGCTTCCTGGTCTTACTTTCTGAATTCTCAATTGAGGAATATCTGGTGGAATCCAGTAATCTGTGTCTTTAACCATCTCCCTGAAGAATTCTTCATCAGTCACCATGGCAGCTAATCATGACATTCAGAAGTCACTGAACTAAAAAGTGACAATGAAAAAGAAAAGGGAGAAAAAATACAGACAGACAAACAAAAAGGTCAAGGCAGCATTCATTGGCATTGCAGGAACTTTCCTGACATAATAATTGAAGGTTTTGCTTTGACGGTGACTCTTTCAAGAGGCAACACTGCTGCAAGCAGACACAGGCACATTTTCATCTAAAATGGTCTAGTCGGAACTTCCCGAGTGGTCCAGTGGTTAAGAAGCTGCTTTGCACTGCAGGGGACACAGGTTCAATCCCTGATCAGGGAACTAAGTTCCCACATGCCTTGGGGTAACTAAAACCTGCACACCACAACTACTGGACCCACAGGCCACAACTAGAGTCTGGTTGCCTCAACAAAACATCCTGCATGCTGCAACTGAGACCCGACACAGCCAAATGCATGTTTTAAAAGTAATAAAACAAATAATAATAATTAATAAGTAAATAAAATGGTCTAGTCATTTATTGAACAATTACTATGTGCCAGGCCCTGGACATAGAACTTTACATGCATGAGCTCCATTTGTTATTGTTTGGTTGCTAAGTCATGTCCGACTCTGCGACCTCATGAACTGCAGCACGCCAGGCTTCCCTGTCCTTCACTGTCTGAGTTTGCTCAAAGTCACATCCATTGAGTCAGTGAATGCTATCCAACCAGCTCACCCTCTTTTACCCCGTTCTCTTCCTGCCCTCAATCTTTCCCAGCATCAAGCTTTTTTCCAGTGATTCAACTCTTCATCAGGTGGCCAAAGTATTGGAGTTTCAGCTTCAGCATCAGTCCTTCCAGTGAATATTCAGGGTTGATTTCCTTTGAGATTGACTGGTGGTAGAGGGAGACTTAACAAACATCTTGACACAACCCTGCATATCTTGCTCAGGATTGTGTCAGTTTCAAATGACAGAAACCCAGCTCCATTAAGCTCTTTTGAGGGGTTAGGGGCATGGAGAAGGGAGAAAGCAGGTGATGCACTGTCCCTGTAACTTTAAAGGCCAAAGGGTGATCTTCCTGGGTTCAGGAAAGGCTCACATTTTGTGGTCAGTGCTGGATACATCTCTTGGACAGCACTTCTCCACCCTACAGCTGAGATGACTGCTAACAGCCCAGCACCCATCTCTTTCTCATTTAGTCCATGGAAAGTGACTTCCCTTTTCATGAACCTCAGAGACACAGTCTTGAAAACACTCTGATTGGCCTTGTCTCAATTACATGACTACTCCTGAACCAATCACTATGGCCAGAGAGATAATTTATTCAACAGCCATAATAAATGTATATTGAGTACTTTCTTGATATCTGGAACGCTTTGAGGTATGTGGAAATATACCAGCGAACAGGAGACAAATTTCTACTCTCAACAGATCTTATATTCTAGAGGAACATACAGACAATTGACATATAAATGAATATATTTTTAATAATTTGTTTTCTTTATTATTAACATTTATTTCTGCCGTGCTGAGTCTTTGTTGCTGTCTGCGGATTTCGCGGGTTGCAACTATCGGTGGCTGCTCTTGCTTGTGGTGTACGGACTTCTCGTCACAGCGGCTTCTCTTGTTGCAGAGCATGGGCTCTAGGCCCACAGGCTTCAGCAGTTGCAGCACAAGGGCTCAGCAGGTGTGCACTGGCTTAGCTGTTCCACAGCATGTGGAATCTTCCCGAATGAGGGATCAAACATGTGTCCCCTGCATTGGCAGATGGATTATTATCCATTGGACCACCAAGGAAGTCCTAACAAATATATTTCTTAAACTACGATCAATTTCAGATGGAGATAATGTCTATGACACAGATTGATTAGGTCAATGTGCTAGAGTATGGCCAGAGCACTCCTTCATCCAGAATGACCAATTAAGACCTCTCTGAAGAGGTGATAGGTGAGGTGTCACTCAGATGATGAGAGGGGAGCAGCTGTGTGACTTTGGAAGAGGAGTCCAAGCAGAAAGACTAGCAGGTGCAAAGCACTGGGGTAGGAATGAGCTTAGAGGAACAGAAAGATGGGCAGCCCAGCTCGACTGCAGCACATGAGCAGGGAAGAACATGAGATGTGGCAGACAAGCAGGGAAGCAGGGCTTCAACCCCAGGAGTCTGGCTTTCACGTCCTCTGACCTAACTTCTCTATCTGCTCTTGCTCAGCGGAGGCCTATCTCTGGTCAATCAGACCAGATCTGCTACACACTGTGTCAATCCTCTTACTGCACAGCTAGGGAATTTTCTTTGAACAAACGAAGTATTTTAAACACCTCACCACCTAGCTGGTGGGTTCCTGCTGCTCTTCCAGCAATAGCAGAATTCAAGTGCAGAACTAAATCGAGTTAACTGCCTCTGTAAGTTCTCAGTGAGTCTCCATCCAGACTCAAACCTTAGCCCAGGCAAAATGCTTTGGCAAAGTTTATTCGGGTGGGAATGGGGAAGTTGATGAACAGTCTTTTCCCTTTCCTTTTTCACTTTCCTATGCCTCTGAGCTCACAGTTCCTGGCCAAGGTCAGAGGTACGAAAATACCACAAGAAAGGAGACCTTAAAGTGATCATCTGTTCAGCTGAGGGGGAGGTGGTGTTGCCCAAAACCTCACCCAGGAATGTAACCTTCTGGAGCTCTAGACAGAGAGCCTGGGAGGCCCCCAGAGACATGTGGAAGCCTCAGAGTTGATTTGGAAAGACATCTGAACTTCTGGTTGGGGCTCTGATCCAAGGCTGTAGCCCTCGGGGAGACTTCATTTGCTCTCAGCCAATCGATGGAAGCCACCTGTTTGAGATCTGAGCTGGCGGGACCACTGCCTTCAATTTCAGGAAACTTAGGGGCCAGACACTGAAGTGTTCTTTCAGAATGTGCCCTGGAATCTCTTGTTCTCCAGTACAAGAGCTTAGACAAATTTATGTGACCACGTGAATGACAGGTCTGGGAAAATGGTGGTTTCATGTGTAGATTTCACTAGGCACTTTCTACGGACCTCAAAGCGAGACTCATAAACCAGAAGCATAAACATTCCCTGGAAGAAGTGCAGAATCTCAGACTCTACCCCCAAGTCTATTGAATCAGACTCTGCAGTTCAACATGATCTCAGCTAACGTGCATGTACGTGGAAGTTTGACAAGAGCAGAGCTAGACAAACTTTGTCCACCTGATGCAAAGAGACAACTCATGGAAAAATGAGTCACCTGATGCTGGGAAAGACTGAGGACAACAGAAGAAGGGGGCAACAGAGGATGAGATGGCTGGATGGCATCACTGACTCAATGGACATGAATCTGAGCAAACTCTGAGAGATAGTTTAGGACAAGGGAGCCTGGCATGCTGGAGTCCATGGGGTTGCAAAGAGTCAGACTCAACTTAGCAGCCAAACAACAACAACAGACAAGCTTTGTCTTATAGGCAGAGTGCTTCCACTGCTTATGCTGTGTCCTTGGCAGACATCATTAATCAATCACAGAGTTATTTCCTTCCAAGCTCAGAATCGTTGCAAGTCATGATTCCAGGTAGCACTGGCCAACAAGAATGAGTCTAAGATGCAAACCACCTTCTACACTAGTGTTAACACTTTTAAGAGTTTTGTGACACATTTATCCTCCCAGTGCTAGGTATAGACATGTGCACATCAGAAGTAAATGCCTGATCAAAGTTTGTGGAATGACTATCTTCCCCCCAACCACCACTGCCTTTTTAAAAAAATTTTTTTCCTGTGGCATTTTTTATACCCTAGCCCCCATCCCCAGAAAATTAGAATTTCTACTGGACAGGCATGCAGTCCAACATCCTTTCTGTGTCTTGAGTTTTGTTGTTGGCACCTATTAGAAAGTTGAAATGAGTTTTTAAAGATGGTAGGGTCTTCATGAAGACACATGGGAACCTGCCTTGCTGGCATATGGACCTCAATCTATGCAGGCTTTCTCTGGGACATGGCCCCTTGTCCCAGATGATAGCTCTAAAGATGGCAGCCATGTGAACTGGTTCAGGCAGAGGTGGGGAGGGGGAGTGGGTAGTCAAGGCAGGAGACAGAGTTGGACTCATGGGGCCCCAAAGACAGAGCAATAATGATTATAAATAGCATCCTTTGGACGGCCGTTTGATGTACTGTCCAAGGCCAGGTGGAAAATCTTTCCTTCCTTGACTTTCCCCACTAATCGCCTTCCCGTCATTTTTCAATAAAGATTCTGAGTCCAGTTGGTCGCTTGTCTAGAGCATTTGTTTCCCATTAGAATACCTTTTGCGATTTCAGTGTGTTAGCTAGATAATTGCTTTAATAACAAACTGAGGAAAGACTTTTGAACATTTTAGGAAGTAATTTTTTTTTTCTCCAATGAAAACTCTAACAGACACTGACAGAGGACTTGGGAATAGTCAAAGAGGAAAAGAAGACAGGGTGGGCGGGGGAGATGGGAGAGGTGCCAGATTTATTGGCCAGCAGTTTCAGGTGGAAATCAGCACTGAAGGTCTTCTCCTACCACAAGGAGAGTTTTCAGGGATGATAATGCTTGTGAACAGAGAGAGAGGGAGCTTCAGTCCTTGGCAGGCGAGGGGTGCGTGAGCATGAAGCAACATCCATCCTGTGATTAACAGGGAGGGAGCTCTAGGGATACATGTTAGTTTGGGAATAGAGTTTGGAAAAGAATGCATTTGGGGAGGGGAGGCTGTTTCTCTATGGAATTTGCCCATCATGCCCAGGAACACTCAGCATGTTCTTTGTGTATGTAATTCATTCAGAAGTGCTAAATGGCCTGACCAGGGTAAACAGCAAATCTATTTGTTCAGAAGGAAGAGTGAAATGTACCACACGCAATGTACTTTGTCTTATTTAATTGCCCTCACACCACTTGGCTGGATTAAAAAAATCAATAATGGATAACACTTATAGAGTGCTTACTATGTCATGCTTCAAAGCTTTTACATATATTAATGGGTGTAAGCTTTGCACTAAGCCTATAAGTATAATTGTTATCTGTTTGGCAGATGAGGAAACTGAGGTGCAGAGAGGCTAAGGTTAAGCACGCACAAGAAGTAAGTTGCAAAGACCAGCATTTGGTGTCAGATGTCTGACCCCAGAGTCTGTGTGCTTAGCCTCTGTTTACACGCATTCGGTTGTAACTGCGGAAAGTATTGTATCAGGCTCCCGTGTACTGGTCCTTGGCTGTCAAAACAAAAACATGGTGCTGTGCTTATCCAGTATCCTGTGTGTCAGGTGCTGTGCTCAAGCCATTGGGAGGATAAAGAGGTAAAGGATGGCAGAAGTAGGGGCTGCTGCAGCTGCCGATGATTGCTGATGGTGTTCTGGATTAGGGAGTGACGGTGAGGAGAGGGGATCTGATTCAAAATATATTAGAACATACTCATGATAGGACTCATCAGATTTTACTCTCACCACCAGACACATCCACAACTGAGTGTCATTTCTGCTTTGGCCCAGCTGTTTCATCCTTTCTGGAGATATAAGTAATTGTTCTCCACTGGTGGCTCAGTGGTGAAGAATCTGCTTGCAATGCAAGAGACCTGGGTTCAATCCCTGGGTTGGGAAGATCCCCTGGAGAAGGAAATGGAAACCCACTCCAGTTTTCTTGCCTGGAGAATTTTCATGGACAGAGCAGCGTGGTGGGCTATAGTCCATGGGGTCACAAAGAGTTGGACACGACTGAGTGACTAACACACACTTCCCCCGTAGCATATTGGACACCTTCCAACCTCGGGGGATGGAGACGGGGGTTTCATCTTACAGTGTCATATATTTTTACCTTTTCATACCGTTTATGGATTTCTTATGTCAAGAATACTGGAGTGGTCTGCCATTCCCTCTTCCAGTGGACCACGTTTTGTCAGAACTCTCCACTCTGACTTGTCCATCTTGGGTGGTCTTGCATAGCATGACTCTTAGCTTCTTTGAGTTACACAAGCCCCTTCACCATGAGCCATTGATCAGATGTTCAAACCTGGGATGTGGATGGGGGATGACAAGACCGTTATAGAGATAAGAAAAGCAATGGTTGACTCCTGAGGATGAAGCATATCAGACATGGCCCCTATTCTGGCTACTCCAGGGAAATGCAAGTGGAAAATGGGCTTCATTTCTTCTGCCAAGTCCCATGGACTGGAAGCAGCTTAAAGTTACAGACTTTGCTTTATATCCAATGCACTGAGTGTTCCATAGCACCCTGAACAGGGCCTGGCACATTTGAGGCCCTCAATTGATAGTTGATGAAGGAAGGATTGGAGGTGGCAGTCACAAGAATCAATGCTGTGTCTGGACTCATGATGAAAAGATCATAGGAATTGATCAGTGTTGCCAGCAGATGTGGAATGGGGATGTATATATATGGCACTTATTGTTTATCTGATGCTCCCATGGAGACACATATTCCTTTTCTGTTCATTCATTGGTTTAATTGCTTATTCGTTAATTCAAGAAACTTTGATTGGGCACCTACTATGTGCCAGGTCTTTGGACAATGCTTTGGGGATATGACATTTGAAGCAACAAACATTGTCTCTGAACTGATGGAGAGGCTTGACTCAGTGTTTGACAAGATCTAGTGGAATCTTACAGTCTGGAAGTGAAAGTTCGAGTGTTAGTCTTTTAGTCTTGACCAACTCTTGGCGACCCCATGGACTGTACCCTGCTGGACTCCTTAGTCCGTGGAAATTCTCCAGGTAAGAATACGGAAGTGTGGCTATTCCCTTCTCCAGGGATCTTCCTGACCCAGGGATCAAACCTGGGTCTTCTGCATTGCAGGCAGATTCTTTACCATTTCAGCCACCCCGGAAGCCCTGGAGTCTAGAGGCCTGGGCCAATTAGCATGAGATATTTGATTCTATTCATGCCTGGAAGCAGACAAGTACCTTTCAGGAAGAAGCAGTACTCAGAGCTTCTGGGAGCAAAGGTCTTGAACCCTTCCAATCCACTTCTTTTTGTTCCTTCCACAAAGGCATGTTGATTTATACACAAAACTTCACAGGGTCCATGGACAGGTGCCAGGAATCTTGTTTGATATCTTTGGTGATCTCTGCCCTTTGCTCACCCTGTCATGTTGCCAAAGGTCAGAGTGAGTCAGCTTGCCCAGCTGTAGAATGGGCTCATACATATGTATTACAAGGGCTTGGCACACCTCTGCAAGGGTGTCTCAGGGGCCTTGGAAGCTGCTGCCTGGCTGTGATACTGATCATAAAGACCTGTGATGTTTGTACAACCCTTGAGCCTTTTCAAAGGAAGTGGCCACCCTTCACTTATCTCATCACCTTCTGGGGTAGATAAAGCAGGGTTATTATCCCAAGTTTATAGCTCCAGAGGCTCAGGGAGGTTCAGGGACATGCCAAAAGCCACCAAAGAATAC